>JAPYYT010000055.1:0-104282 GCA_030522565.1 Ceratosolen corneri | reverse complement strand
TCTATCTATCTATCTATCTATCTATCTATCTATCTATCTATCTATCTATCTATCTATCTATCTATCTATCTATCTATCTATCTATCTATCTATCTATTACTGTCCTTTTATTTTCATTCTATATATCAATACAGAGCGAGTTTCTTTTCGTAGATCTATTCATGCATAAATTCTCCAACAATTGTTAGTAATTGGCGGACCCACAGTTATTTCTCTATAACAATACATACGCAATTCTCATTTTGAAACACTGTATTAAAAAATAAAAAATCAGATCGATCCAACTACAGTAAAAAAATGCATATATAAGTGCATATACAGGAGAGGGAGTTAAATTTAAAAAAGATAATAACAATATATGTAAATATAGTATCAACTACAGAATGATATATATAGAATTAATATATAATAAAATATATAATAAAATTAATAGAATAAAAATATAATGTGAATGTAAATAAATATAAGCATAACTTACATTTTTAATAAAAATACGTACTCAGAATATCTATATAAATAAATAAATTTTTTTTTTAAAGTTGATGAATATATTAAAAACTATTTAATATAATTATAATGTGATTGATCGAATAATTTCAACAATATTTCAATATTATTACAATATTTTAATATATTATAAATATATTAATAAAATTAAGAGATTAATAAATGTAAAATAAAGTAATTGACAATTGAAGCTTTTAAATCTTAAAAAAATTGGAATATTATTAAAATGATGCATTTATTTTAAATGTTAATATTCAACTTAATAAAGATTATTTTTATACAATAAATTAAACAAAGTCGCATTTAATTTACATAATGAAAAAATAAAAATAATAATATAACTTTAGAAGCTAATGTTATAGATAAATTATAGCTCCACAATAGTTCTCCACAATTCGGAAATACTAATTTTTTAGTTCTTTTTAATTAATGTAAATAGGGAGCTAACGTAGAAATAACAGATAGAGAAAAAATAAAAAATTTCATTTAAAAATAATACTCGAAATATGTTGAAGTCAGTACGACTGCAAATACATATAATTACTTAAATAACAAAACTATTTAATAAAATAGTAATCCATTGCAACATTATTTATTTTAATTTTAATTTATTTCAAAAATATAATTTCATGTTCATAAATTTGACGTTAAAATTAATTATAAATCGTATTAAAAATTTGATTTAGGTATTATAATAGAATTAGGTTTCGAAATAAAAATTGGATCTTAATACTAATATAAAACTTCTCACAGAAATTTCTTTATTTCAAATAAAAAATAGTAAAAAATTGATAAATAAGTATAAAATATAAGAATAAAAGAAGATTCAATTAAAAATGAAAATTGTAGAATAAAAATAAAACCTTAATATACGTATATGTGTCGATATTGGCGTATGTTGATTTAATTGTGACGAGAACAAGCAAAGGATCAGCTAGGTAATTTAAATGTAATTTTGCAAAGGGTGCAAACCTCGAAAGAATTTAATTCTTTATAATTATTGTATATATAATTTAAGTATTTTTTCGTAGTTTCTAGTAGCCTTATACTACTCGACTTACGCTTGTTACAGCCGGACATGAAAATTGAAAAATTAGTTCGTCGACGTTTTCAATTCATAGCATTAAAAATACAAATGCACGTTTTTCTAGTTCCTGTGCATACATACGATAATGTATATGAGCGTCTACATTCGCTAGCGCATACATTCATTTACAAAACGTCACTATTTGCAATATCATTCATACAGAACAGGTACTGACAACGATACAACATGTTGACGTAAACGCAACTAACACTATTACAATAACGTGTTATAAATATTCATGGCGATGAAAGAATAAGTTCGCACATCGCATACATTTAAATTGTAATCTTATGAGTTGTTCTAGATTTGACTGATTGCATGTCGACATACCATTATTTTAAATTATATAAATAAATACGATTATTGTAAAAATTATTGCGACGTATCGCACTCGCCTGATTCGCTGTCAATATTTTATCTTAAATATACTGTTAATTTAGTAAAATATTAAATAATAACAATAATAATTTTTAATGAAAATTTTGATTGAAAAAAAATTATCGCTGCTTTGTAAATATTATAAAGCATTAAATGATTTAATTAATATCAAATATAGATATCCAAATAAAGATCCAAATAAAGTCCCATTTGCAATTTAGTAAATATTAAAAATAATATAAGAAATTAAAATTTTTTAATTAATGACATATGTTACCCAATATTGTACAGTATACTAATCTTATATTTTGTTCGGAACGGGTCAACGCAGTTTAATTTTCAACTGCGACATTAGTCTACGAAACCAAATACCTAAAAGACATACCAAATTGTTAAAATGATATGTATGTTGTATAACCAGAATGGTTTATTTATTTTAAAAAATAAAAAATTTTTAATTAATTTTAATTCTAGTGTGTAATAAAAATCAACATTTTTTTATTCGCCATTAATTGACCAAAAGTTATAATAGAATTTATTACAATATTTGTATTTAATTTCGTATAAATTTATTAAATTTCAAAGTATAATATTTTATACCACTACTTTTTTGAACAAACAGTTTTAATTAAACGAATACAAACTTATATTGCTATATATTTTAAACTTAATTATTAATTATATAATAAAACAATTCTCTTTCTCTATTTCTCTCACTCATCATTATTTAAAAAGTATCCAAAATGTAAACTATGCATTTATATAAAGTACTAAAAAATTAAAATAAAATTATATTGGTATAAATACATAATCGAGCTCTATTAATATTATATAACATTCCTTTCATCAGTTATTCGCGAATCGTGTATGCGAAGTAATATTATTATACAAATTGAATTAAAGTAATAAAGATAATCTTATGCATTCATAAATGTCTTGAATTATATTGCAAGTTTATTTCTTCCAAATAAAATCGGTTATTTTCAGGGAACTAATAAAATCATAATAACTACCATAATTCTGAAAAATTTTAAAATAGACTAGTTATCAATTGCATAGCGTTGAAGATTAATGTTTAATACAATCATCAAATTATGTTTCCGAAAAATAGTAACGGGAGAAGCAAATGAACGGCAATGCTTGTCAGAATCACCAATCGTTGTGAATGGAATATTTCCAAAGCAAGATAATGTGAATATTTTTATTTTGTCGATCCCATCCAAATAGGAATTCATTCGGTTATATATTGAATTACTAAATTTAGGTTTTTTAATTTATACTGGTGCTTTACACTAGTGTTTTACATTATTACTATGTTCACGTAAAACATATTCATAAACATTTTAAACATATCAACAGAAATATTAATTTATACAATAAATATAGAATCACGATCAATTTAATTATTGATTAGAAATATAAAAATGGATTCTTATTTTGCACATACATTACAAAATAATTTTCTAAGTTTACGTACAGAAAAATTCCAACAATTTGAGATTAATTAACATTAACTTTTTCAAATCGTAGGGTTTTAATTAATTATTTATAATTTTGAACTATTAAAAACCATAATTGTTTTTATATAGCTAATGAACAAATAACAAAATATTTTATAACAAAGATAATTTAAATATTTCAAATATGTCGTTTATCAAATACACTTCATTATTTATATTAAAAACTAGAAGCCAAAACTTATTAAACTATCGTAGATATAATTTAAATTCTCAATTAACAAAATGATGATTCTAAAGTTCAGTAGTTTAAATTGTGATATTTCAATAAGTATACTATTTAGATTCATTTCCCTCGCTGTAATTTATATCTACAATAATTGACAAATTATAAATAATGATCGAATGATTAATTGTTGAATATATATTGTCGTTTATGTTATATATTATACAATAAAAAAATGTATGTAGATTAATTGATATAAGTGAAACCATCTTTCTCAATGACAACTATTAACGAAATTAAATTTCGGTATGAATCAAATTAGATTTTTTATTAAGAAACAAATATGATCGACTTATCATGTAATTAATACTTAAGATATTTAATTTTTAAATAGCTTCATTAATATGTTTTTATACCTTAATAATATAAATCGTATCTGTATATTGTAATTATTTGTTACCGTTACAGATTTTCGGCTCATTATATTATATTATATTATAAAGATTATATTATAAAGATTCTTATACATTTATTAATGAACGATTTAATATGATATCTAAATATGACAAGAAATTATTTTTATTTTGCTTTAACATAGTTAAAATTATGATTATATATATCAATATATAATAGAATTGAATATAGTTAGCATAATTAGATGTATTATCATTTTTTACTTTAATTGGCTAATGTTTTTAATAGTATTTTACAAAATATACTCATACATATATATATACATTCAAATAATAACAATAAATAGTGTAAAACTAAATATAATTTTTTTTTTAATAAAATGTATCAATATCTCTGTTGTAACCTATAAGACTTAACCAAACATTAATCATATAATATTTGCCGGCAAAAATATATTCTCTACCTTTGTATTATATTAATTTATATAAGTTATTCAATACTAAAAGCAAATTATCAAGTTATTATTTCCGTCTATATGAATGATTTTAAGCATTTTAAAATTAGAATAAGTTTAATATAATAATTATTATAATTTAATGTTCAATATAATAATTACACCGTCCAAAATAATAAAATCATTATTTTATAATTAAAAATTTTTTTCAAATAACGAATAAAATTACTATTATGAAAAAATATTATTAATACTAACTTATTTTATGATTAAAAAATATTTTTGTACATTACAATTGAAAAGCGTCGCGAAGTTTAAATTTTAATAATGGTTAATTCATTTTATTAAGGTAATTATATTTTTTCTCGAAGAATCAATAAGCTGATAATAAATTAAAACATATTTATTTGACTTTATAATTTTTTCAATTATTGAAACTAAACATCCCAAAAAAGCCTATTTTAATTACTTCTGGAATACCGACAAAATTAGTCGGTATCTATCCCACTAAAAGTTTATACTATGCATGAGAAACAAATAAAAATACATGCATACAATTTATTTTCAACTTCAAAATTTCGAGTATTCTTATCGGTGTACATTTAAATTGATTAAGTCTGTTCCTTTAAATACCATTCTTAATTTCACTGTCATGAAAATAAGGGTTGTGCCGTAGCCCGTGCTAATGAAGATACTAAATATATTTGTCGGAAAACATCTACGGTGTGATTAAGGAACGGTAGAAATGGAATTAGTAGAATTTTTTGTCAGAAATTAAACGTATTACGTATTCATCTTAGAATATTAAGAATAGAAGTAGCTTATGTATATATAATTATGTATATATAATTTATAGTTATAGTAACTATAGAAACGCTTACACTCTATTTTTTAGAGTGAAATATTTTTTTAACCGGGGATTAAGAATAATGATTTATACACGTACAATAAATTGTCTAAGAATAGCTCACCATTGCGTTTTCGAAATATTTTCACAATTACTTTTTCTTTTTTTCATTAGTATTTAAAAAAAAATTTACAAACAGTTCATTATTGTATTAATTCTCAATTCATGTATATAAAGTGCATTACAATTTGTATAAAGTGTATAAAGTCTATTATATTAGAAAACGTCTATGTCTAAAGTTACTTATTAAATAAAACATTAATTTTTTGCGTTTCACTTTAAATGAAGAATTTTCCCTTCTTCTACAAATTAAAAATTGTTCATCACAAAAATTCATTCATTTTGCAGAATAAATTAATGACCATTCTGAGTCCGAGCAAAACGTACATTATAAGTTTGCGTGGAATTCTCCGTAAATGCATATATATTTTACGTGTATATGAGAGAAAACTCGCGAACGAGCACAGAGGTATGAGGGAGTCCATGAATTCCCGTTACGCCATGCTTGCATGATTACATGAACGGATATGTGAATTGGTACATTCGCGCGATCGACGAGCACTTAAGAGAGTTAATTTTGAATTTATATTTGCATTCAAGAGGTTTGAATTATATTTTTACTATAAAAAAGTATCAATTTAGTATCTGTCGATTATAAAAGATACGTAATAATGTGTTTTATACTTTTTAATTCGAAATAAAGTGACAATAAATTTATTAATTAAAATTAATATATAAAATATTTTTATTGGCTCCTATCCTATAAAATTACTAATAGATATGTGGCATAGTAAAAACAAGTTTATGCTGATTTAAAGTTCTAATAAAATTAATTTTTTTATAAAATTCTAAAACAAATACGAATATTTTCCTTTTCTATATGTAATATAAAAATAGTCAGGAATATTAATTTAAATATATAATATATTTAAGTATATCTGTATCTATTTATTTTAAATTGATACTTTGCAAGCCTTAAATAAATTTAAATATATCTAAACTTACAAACTCTACTTTTAACCTCAATTTTCATATTTGAAACTAAAAATAGATTTTCAAGTATTCGTCGAAATTTATATATTTAGCCGCGTATGACAATTTCTTAAACGTATATTAATTTATTGTTAATTCAATATTTTCAGATACATATTATTATACATTATAGTGATTCTTGTTAAAAATACTATTAGATTTGAACACCTATGTATGGCGATATCTTATTTTTATACTTAGATAATTTACAAGATAAAATTGATTAGTAGTTTATGAAACATATTGTATCTAGCTGTTGATTTTTATAATTTTGACGTATCAAACAGTTATTTTGGATATTGAAAACATTTCGTATGTACTCTTCGTAATAAGCTATACATTGTATAAAATTAAATACTGTCGTGTTTTTAATGTACAACATCAAAGGTATTCTGAGTCCGTTATAACATCGCGTCTAAGAATATTATGAAAAGTACCAGCAATGCATTTATGTGCCAGATTCAGTAGTACTAGTCTGAACATATATTTTTAAAATAGAAATAAAATATCGTGATATAAATGGTAAAGAGTAGGTGGAATCTTGAATATAAAATAAAATTAATAGCAATAAATTTCTGAATTCTCATTATATTCAAATAATTTATGAGTTCACTTTTTATTTTACCTACATAATGATATTAATTTTTACACTTAAAAAATTGTATACGTAATTATGAATGAATGAATTACTTCTTTAAATATTTATGCACATATGCATGTGTGCAATTAAGAAATAAATTTTTTTAATTATGAATTGTGTATGCTTGTTATATCATATAAAAAATTTATTTATACTTTGTTTTTAATTCATAAGATACACTATATATTACTTCATAATGGCATATATATATGACTAAAAGAAAATTAGTAAATATTCTGAAATTTTGAATCTTATATGATAATGCTTTTGTTTAGTTATATATTGTATAAAAATTAAACTTCAATCACTAAACAAATTTTATGTTTCATAAATATATAAATAAATAATTTGCTATTTCACGTGATAATATTTGTTATTTAATTTAAATAAAAAAATTATTAATAATTATGTTAATTTGTCACAATCATTTTTTGAAAAATTTTATCATCTGGCATTTACAAATTTGGACACAAGCAATCTGTTAAATAATATCAATTTCATATGTAAATATTTATTTTTATATTACCGCAGGAATTAAATAATTACCGCATAATGCAAATTGTATAATTTATTTTAATAAATGATTTTTTAACAAAATGTATGTTTTTATTAATTTTATTTTTTTTATATTTTCTTTGTTAAATGAAAATATTTAAAGTATTAAGTAAAAAATAATATAGTATATAAATATATAAAATATAAATAAAAACTCAATTACCCTAGAGAATTTCAGATTTATAGTATTTATATTCTGTTTACAGTTTCATTTTTCCAAAATCAACTTTTACTACCTCGGCATGGATTCAAAATTCACGGAAACATCAAGTTCTGTTTTAAGCTTGAAAATACTGCCACAGAAACTTTTGAACTGATACAAGAAGCACACGGAGAAAGCTATGTCTCGTGCCATTGTTTTCCGGTGGTTTGCACTCTTCAAAGATGACCGAGAAGAAATTAAGGACGATTTTCGGCTGATAACAACGTCATATTCCTAAAAATCATCGTTATTAGAAACGAGAGTTAGTGCTTCCAATATGAGCCACTGAACAACCGTCAGACGACCCAAATCCAAAAAAATTTATGTGCAAAAGAACAGTCAAAAATTGTTCACAGTTTTCTTTGATTCTCGTGGCATCATTATAAAAGATTTCACATCGAAAGAGCAGACAATCAATGCTCTGTATTATCTGGGTGTGTTGGACCGCCTCCTGAAAAGAATCGTGCGAATATATGTAAGGCCTAAATGTAAGGTCCGGATCTTGTTGCATGACAATGTTCCTGCACACAAATGCAGAATTGTTAAAGAGTTTTTGACCAAAAAGAGCGTAGTTGTATACTCCAGCAGATTTCTGGCTATTCCCGAAACTCAAAATGAAATAGGAAAGTCACTATTTTTATTAGATAGAGGACATTCAAAGCACTGTGATCGACGCCCTAAAACGCCTACTGAAAAAATGAGTTTTCCGATTGCTTCCAATTGTTTTACAATCGTTTCCAAAGATGTATAAATGAGCAAGGAGCTTATTTTGAATAAACTGAAATAAATTTTTTGATACAATAAACCGTTTTACTTTTATGAGAGCATTCTTAAAACTTTTCTGACACACCAAGTATAGTAAATTGTATAATAATAAAATAATTTATATATATATAATAAATATATAATAAAAGAATTTATATAAAAATATAGTAATAAAATAAAATAAATAAAAATACCGTGTATAGTAATAAAAAGTATAAGTATAATTAATAAAATGTTCAATTTACTTAAATTAATATTTCGTAATTTTATACATTTCAATAAAATATATTTTTTGAAAATGAAGATTTAAAACTAAGAATAAGATTTAAAAATAAAATATATTATTTAAAAATGAAGATTCAAAACCTATGAGTTAATTGCTATCGTTTTTTGTTGAAATACATTTAAAAATATCCTAGACATCATATTAACTTATTTCAATAATTTTATTCTTAAGATACTTTTTATTATATTTATATTTTAATGTAATTATAATAAAGAAGGCCATAATTTTTAATATACTGTACCTTTATAAAAATTACGCACATATAATGTTTTATTTATTATTTCAAAAACATTATCTGTTTACTTATAAATACGAAGTTATTTTATAAATTAATATTTAAAAAAAAACCATCTATACTATTAATTTAGAAGAAACAAAAATATTAGAAAAGCTTATTTATATTTATAAAATACAATATATTAATGTTCTTGCTGAACAAATTCGACTTCAGTAATAGATTAATTACACAAAATTTATGCTATATTAATTTGAATTTTTTGATGAAATTTTTAAAAAACATATTTTAAAATATTTAAATTTATGTTTTATAAATAATTTCTTATATAACTGCAAAAAGAAAATTAATTGGTATATTGTAATTTCGATATTATGATTCTGCATTTACTTACGTATTTTTCTTTCAATTCTCATAAACGTTAATAACTGTTATATACATATTCTAATAATCGTTTTACATCCAAATAACATACCCTAACATTGATAATAAATAATTAAAAATAAAAAAATTAAATAATTAAATCTACATTGTTCCAAGCAAAAAGAATAATCGTTGATCGTTTCATAATTTCAAATTAAATAATAATTCGAAGTCAGCTGCAATATAATGTACTACTATATTTCTGGAATATTCATCAAAGCGGAAGGCTCAACGCGATTCTGAAAGCTGACATGCAGATACAGTATGTTTTCTCCGATTCTGAAGTTTCTTTGTGCTCTTTCTCTATCTTTCTCTAACTTACGTATGTCTAGATATATTTTTATTTTTAAAAATTGATAAATCAATATTATTAATTTATATAATTAGTTTCAATTTTAATATTTATGATGTATCGATTAACTAAGCGTTTATATCATTCTCTTGTCTTTCAAATAGTGATTGGACCCGGTTGCTGTACATCATTAATCATTACATTTTTTTCCCAGTAACTTTTCTATCAAAATTCATAAATTTTAGTGAATATCTCACTATATTTATCACTTATAATTTTATTTAATGTCGTATTCTATGCCACAATGTCCCAAAACTCTACAATCAAATAAAAGAAAATTTCCAACAAATAATTCAGGGCTTTTATATTTTTGTTATTTATGAACCAACCATTTTTAAGTGTATGATATATAAGATTTTATTTTTATAACATAATTATTATAAATCTATAAAAAGAGAATAAATGTTTTACACTCAAATGGGTCACTCAAATATAAAAAACATCTTCACATTCTAAAAGCAAATTTTCGCAACAATTACGGGTTGTATATTATACTTCACATATATATATCATACTTTAATTAAAAATAATTATTAATATTAACAATTCAATATCGCTCATTGAATTATTTCTTTATATAATATGTATAATATATATAATATATATAATATATTTATATAATATATATAATATAATATTTAAATTTCATCTATTATTTTCTTATTCAAGTATATAAAACTATATCATATCATAAAATATATCATAATATTTTTAAAAAAAAACAATGATTTTTTAATATTTTATTATATTAAAATAATTAAACTAAAAGAATTTTATTTAAAATATCATATTTTACAGTAAGGTGTTTAGTGTATAATCATTAATCAAGGCCTATTTTTATAAAACTCTTAATGTTAAAATAACCTTATTTATAAAATATAAACGTAAGCCATGTGCGACAGTAAAAAAGTACAAAAATTATAAATTTGATTGGAGTAGAAATAAAATTCTTTTATAAATGTCTTTCATAATGAAAATAGCTATTTATTTAACTTCATCTGCTGTAATATAAATATAAATCATATTTATAATTCTAGATTAATACTTTAAAAATATTTAGTTTATTATAAAAATTTTAATATTCTAATATAGAAAACATAATTTAAATTCTATATTATATATATATATATATATAATTTAATGATTTAATTATTAATGATAATTTAATATTGAAATATAGTAATACAAGATTGACAAAAAATAACAAAAAATTTTATCTTCATAAAATTTAAAGTAAAGTTTAAACAGTCAACTTAATGATGTAATTTGAATTGTAAATTTTAACATTAATGGAAAATATGGTTTGTTAATTATAATTATTTGAAATTTTCAATGTCTTACTTATGATTTATATTAATATATTGTAGAAATTAGGATGTCTTAAAATTCTTTAAAAATATATATTAATCTAATGATTCACATATTGTAGATGGAATATCAATTTTTAAAAAAATCTATTAATTCATACCTTTCTGTTATATCTAAAGTTTCAAAAAACAATATGTTCATATCATACAAATAAAAATTGAAATTATATATTATAATAAGTCTTGAAATATAAATAATGGTTAATATTAATAATTTTTGTATGAATATTAGTTTTTCTTTTTGCTAACAAATAAATGATTATAAGTAAATGAATATAATGATTAATATAATTATTATAAGTAAATAATTAATAGTAAAAAATAAAAATTTATAAATAATTCTTTAGGTTTTAAATTCCTAGTAAACAAGAATATACCAAAATTATAAATTATTTGAAAAAATATATTGATTTTCTGATTTAAAATAACTTTAAGTTTATTAATATGATTAATAGGTAAAATGTAGAGTACAAAGTTATAACTTTTAAAAAGTTATAACTTAACTTTTCTTATATTTGATATAATTCAAATTGATTTTAATAATTGAATCTAATTTAGTTTAATAACAAAAATTCTAATCAACAATTAATTATCTGTAGATAAAAATATTGGTGTTAATACAGAATTCGTAAATAAAATAATCTTTTATCCGACTATGCATATACTGATAGATAAATTTGATTAGCAATATGTTTAATTTAAAAATTTAGTTATTAATTATAAAATAATGTATATACCAAATATTCAAATATTAATTTTGATAAAAAATGATTGAAAAATATTTATTCCAATATGCAAACTCGAAAAATAATTCGATAAAGTTATGCTGAATATTTTTTTATAAAAATTACTAGAAGTTATTTTAAATCGTCATTTTTATAACTAATAAATGTAAATAAATATCTTTTATCTCTAACCTTGAAAACTCTTAAATAATTTTAGATAATTGTTTTTTACAAATAAGTATTATTGTTTAAAAACTTTTTTTTTTTAAACGCATATATTTCTGTCAATTAAATTCAAATTTATGTACACACGCGTGTGCATTAGTGAGAGATAAAGAGGGGATAGAGGGGAATACCTGCAATGTCTCGAATGTGTTATAAGTTCATTGGAATAAATAGATGCAGAAAATATATTTTATTTCAGAAATGTTAATTAGATTTTTAAACAATATATACTTTCTTATCATAAATAAAATAAGGGTCTATTGAAATTTTAAGTTTAAAGTTGTAAAACATGGTATTTTTAAATAAACTAATATAAGCTATCAGGCGTAAGATAAATAACTATCAATAAATTTAGTAAAATTAAATTATAAAAAAAGATAAAATCAGATTTATTAGTGTGATCAGATTAAATAATATATTACGCATACCTGTCACGAGGATCAATCCAAGTTGTTTTCCTAGTGTTATGGTCAATAAAGTACACCTTTCCATCGTAGTCCTGCGCGACATCCCACCCTTCCGGAAGTGGTATCTCCCCATTACGTCTCCTTGGCATATTTCACTGCGCTCTAAATCCATCGAAAGCAACAATCACTTGACCGGTATTTGCACATTCCATACCGCGTTCACGCATTCCCCTCCACTAGTACGCGCCCACATGCCACAAACAGAAAAAACAAAACTATGGCATTCATTCAGTCATATGCACAATTGAAGCCCCATTTTAAAAAATTTTTTTCTATGCCAAAATAAACATGTGTATGCACGAGTATTTTAATATATTGAAATCCTTCCGACGAAAAACTTTTATCACCTCCTCGTGTTTTTCTTCCGGTAGATGTACTACTATACTAATCGAATTTCTCATTTATTTTTTTTTATTGAGATAATGACCGCGAACCTTATACTCACTTTTATTGTATATACAAAATATAAGTGCAATTTTCAATGTAAAGAGATATTAAGCAATTGTTTTATTCTATTTAAGTAATTTCTTTGCTATCTAAATTATCTAATGTAATTAAATCATATATTTACAATTTTAATACGTACAATGTGAAATTATAGTTTTGATAATACGTTGACATTATTTACAGTGTTCTTTATAAATAAATATATAAATTAAGTTTTGTAAAATTTATATTAATTATTTTTTGCTAATTGAATTTATCAAATTTCGACTGTGTATACATAAAAATATAAACAATTATAAAATATAATAATATTAATAATAAAATATTTAACATAAATTACATATATATAGTATATACATTCTTTCTATTTTTGTATATTATATGTATTTTATTCAACGTTTTATCCACCAATTAATAAAATTAAGCTCGGTCAATTCCGTTCAATTAATTTTTTAAAATGAACATTTATAGTAATGAAATAAATAACATTAGAGTAATCGTAATTTGTTATAAAAAATATAGTTGTAAAAAAGCATTCAACATTAATTTTGATGAAAAATTGTAACCTAAAATACTATAATATATTTTAATTGCTTCTTCATCTTTATTAATAATACTGAATTCGTAATTACAAATGTAAAATAATAAACATTGAATTACATTTTATTTAATTTTTTTTCATATAAAATGTGAATCAAATTTTAGCGAACGGCAAGTATAAACATTAAATTCTTCATACTCCAATAGTATTTTCTTAAGAATGTTTTTAAAAATGTATAATTTAATATATAAAAACATAATACATAAAGTATGTAAATAATAATTATAATTAGAAATTTTTCAATTGATGAATAAAACAGAAATTAATTATTTCTTCTAATAAAAATTTTTTGAAAACATTTTTACTTTATTTTTTTGGTTTTATTATTGATTTGTATTTAATATAAAAGAAAGTATGCATTATCAATAAATTTAAATTAATTAATTGTTTATATTGTTAAAAAATTATATAAATTTTATTTTTTCTGTTTTAAAAGGAGTGAAATCTAGCTTAATAACAAAATTATCTTCCTTTTATCTTGATTATCGTATATTTTTCGCATATTAAAAAACGCTAGGAACAACAAAATTTATAATATACAAAGTAACAAGCAATTTCATATAGTTATTATTTTTAATTATCGCCAATAATTATACAGCATAAATGAGCATTTCTGAATAAACGAAGGCAAATTGATTAGTTATTTAACAAATAACAAATAAATTTTATTTTAATTTTTATTTAATAAATTATTTTAGTATTTTTATCGCGAGGTTTTTTCGCACAAAATCAACAGCAACAAAAAATTATATGATAAAATCGTCTGAAAATAACTTTTGCAAATAAGAATTGATATAAGGTTAAATTGAATAGGTGTGAAATGTCAGAATAAAAAAATTGGGGGCAGCGAAAAAGTAGGTCCAGAAATAGATTGTTGTATGTAAACTCACGCACTCACGCGAAGGGGGATATACGTGAATTTCTCTCTCTTTCTCGTAAGTACGTCCGCCATCATGAATACCTCATTATCATGAGCGGAGTGACGTCAGAGTCCCCGCCTTCAGATTCCTCTTGAGAGGAATTCCACTGTTAACATGATAGCATGTATAGTCGCTGCTAGCAATGCGACTCTCTTCGTCTCCTACAATATGCTTGTACATATGTACAAACGCTTGCTCTCTTTCTCCTTCTCTTTCTCTCTCCTTTTTTTTTGATGAATTTATAGGCATGCACGTAAAGGTAGAAGAAAAAAACTACGAGTACTATCTCCTCTTGTGTAAACAAGGAAAAGCGGCTACGGAGTTCATTCTTATTATCACAAAAAGAAATAAATGTCTACTTATAATAACATAATTAATTATACGTATGTACAAATATTGAACACTGCACTTAACAAACTTCTCTTCTTTTTAATTCCTTATTCTCCTTATTTTCCGAAATTTATCAGAAAAACACTTTAAACTTCACCACTCAAAACATAATTTTCCAGAAAAATAGGATAACCTTCCTCAAAGTTGATCTTATTTCTTTTAACTATCTTCTTGCGCATGTGTTTAGCTCGGTAGCACGATCTTTGATGAGTTTTCTCTTTTTACTGTGTTCTTATTCTACGTTTTTCTATACGAGTTGTGGGCCTTTCAAAATCTTCCTTGCATGGGAGTCTCCATGACTACATACAGTGGGCATTTCTTTAGTTTACAATCTTCTTTTAAAAAATACTCGTTGATTTCACAATGAGGATAAAAATGACTTGTAACTCATTTATTATCGTTATATAGACTGACTTTAAAAAGGAGGTAAAATTTCAAAAGAGCAAAGAAAGAAACTGGTTTCACATTGCTTAATACAGTCGTCGTATATTCTTCTTTTTAACAACGACACTTTCGCGCGGAATTCTGAAGCTCTTTCCTTTATCTCACGCTACAAAAGACGAATGAAACAAAAAATAACCGAAAACGAACACTTACGAAATCCTTAACTTAACAATTCTATCGCAGTGAGTTTCTATATTTAAACGTGCCCGCCTCTTTCAACTGTCGGGAACTTGCCTTACCGAGCGAGAGACTTGTTTCACGCGTGTATTATCGTAGAGACACCTTGACGCGCCTTGTCTCCACCGTTTCTCTTCAGCACTTCTTTGCAGGGTTCGTAAATCCAAGAACTAAGAGTTTCATTTATTATGTGAGGCAATAATACCTTTCTATATAACCTCCCTCTTTCTCTCTCTCTCTCTCAATTTCTCCGTTTATCTTTTTTCTGTTACGTTAAGAAAAGTTTTATACCGAAGTAATGTTTGCTCGAGGCGGTATTCTACCAGTGATGCTCATTTTCGTTGGCATTTTAGTCGTAACTACTATCCAGTATGCATAGTTACTTTCAAACCTCGCGCACTAAAAGTATATATGCACACTCAGCCACTAACAATAGTCGTTTTTAGAAGATTTAATAAAAAATCAAAGATCAGAGAAATGAAGTGTTTCTGTTCCGTTATCGTTCTCACATAAGGTTTCTATTTTCCGTACCACTTGCTACCGCTGCTGACTCTGCTACTGAGCCTCCGTGTGCTGCTGCTGCCGCTGTCGCTGCCACCGTTTTATATATCTCTCTTTCTCACGTTATACGCAGATGGCATTAGCCGCGCTACGACTAGCCATACAACACGGACTTTTTATCCTGAATCGAGGGATACAGTGCTTTCACGAGTACATAGTATACACACGCACCCTTTCTCTCCCTTATTGGCGCACGCGCATGACTTAGGCTTGGTTGGCCAAGTTGTAAAGGCACCTTCTCTCAAGTTCGTGTCTCCGTGTTTTCCTTTCTTCTTTTTAGGTTAGGTGCCGCTTGAGTTCGCAGTAGTGGGGGCAAACATTTGCATATACGCTTTCACATTACCATTTTACTAAATGAACGCTGATCGCTGTTTTTCCAAATGCATCTCTTTTTATGTTGCGTGACTTCAAGGTTTCAATTCTTTCTCTCGTTGTATTTTTTATTTTTATGTCCATATAATCTGTAACTGAACTTTCTATGAGTATTGCAGTATTTGCAATATTCGAGTTTGCTCAAACACGCTTTAAAGAAAGTGAGAAGAAAATAAAATAAACTGAAATACAAGGTAAAAGGTAGTAGAGTAAAATCGCTGGAAGAGTTGGGTGCATATTTACTGCGAAACGAATGAATGGCGCTACCTGTTCACCATTTTAAAAAAGCGTTTTTGATGGTTTTGATAATAATCCAGATGTCGAAGGAAATAAAAATGAAGACTAGAAAAGGATGGAGGCCAAAATACGGGAAACACTAATAAACTACGTTAAATGTATCAACAAACTATTGTGTTAACTATGGAGACAATATATCAATGTACGGACCACAATCCATAATATAATTTACTAGCCATAGATATAATTGGAATTATTGCTAATTAATTAATTTTGTTTATAAAACTTAGATATTATAATACAACTACAGTAATTAATTGCATAGCTATGCAGAATTCAACAAAATGATATATCAAAATAATTTTCTTTAATTCGTATTAACTTTCGAACAGAATTGTATTTACTATAATTTATTTGGCTTCATTCCAATGCCTAATAAAAATAATCATTTATTAAGAAGTATTGCATTAATAATAATAAAAATTGATAAATATTTGCCATCTGCTTTATCTATATATTAAATAGACTTGAAAAAAAATCGAAAAAAATACTTTTCATTTGATATAAAAACATGATGATTAAAATTTGCGTATTTTAAGAAAAATATTAAAGTATTTTTTAAACGTATATATTATTAAATTACTTCGATCATTTTTAATGTATTCAATAAAGCAAAATATTTTAAAAATTGATTTAAAAAATAAAAAATTTAATTTGTTGCCTTGGAGATTAAATAACTACATAATTACTTTAATAAATACTTTAATTGCAAATTTACGTTTACTAGTAAAAATTTATCATTTATAAATAATAATTTTATTATAAAAATAATTAACTTCAATTATATTTATTGATTAAAATTATATTGTGTATAAGTTTAAAAAATTCTCACATCTCTATTTTAAAATATATTCTGTTTACTTGTGTATACGTTCAAATTCAATAAAAAGATAAATATTAAATAAGCATCTTTCCAACGAAACAAATTTTCCGAATGGAAAAAGTTGCTTTAACAATATATAATTTTTTGTATAATTAATTAACTAGTTATTAATTTCTTAATTTTCTCAAAATTTTTACTGAAAGTAATACTTAGAAGAAAATTTTTGCAGTTGTTTAGTTTCCATTTACAAACGATTATAAATTAGAGATTTTCATCTTTCGAATTTTTCTTTATCAATGCTTAATTAAAAGATTGTATTTTAAATAATGATTGTTTTATAAGATATATATGATTTTGATAATTTAACACTTAATTTATAATAATTGAAAAGTCCTCAAAAAATAAATTGTAAGGCAATAATATATTGTTCATTTACATTCATCCTATACTAACAATAGTTATTATAAATTAAATTTTAATCAAATTATAATTGCATTGGGATAAAAATACATTCGCGATATTTATTTGCTTCAATGGGTACTTCGAAGCCAAATTTTGGATATTTGAGACATTTTAAAACCGTTATTGTGATATTATTATTTATTATTTTTAATATTATTTGAATGAGAAATAAAATTTATGAAACGAAGCATAAAGCACAAATAGTATAAAAAATTGTATTTATTTTAAAATTACAGAGTATAAATCCATTGCATTTCGGTATTATTTTTTATTTAATATAATGAATATTGAATAATAAAATTGAAAAAACTCCAATGCACTTATGTGTCAAATTTACATTTCTGTGATTGAAGTATTGAAATATTCTCTTATTTATAATTACTATATAATTAGAAAATATAAGCTTGATCGCCGATAAATCGAGCGATCAACAAATCAATCAGAATTTCAGCTTTCTTATAAGACTATCTAACTCCAAGTATTTCATTTTAATGTATATGTCACAATTATTTTTAATTTTTTATATATGTATACTGTACTTAAAAACTTAGTTATTTTAAATACAGTTTAATCTAAATATCATTTTAATTCAGTTAAATAGTTACGAACGTTGATTAATTTATTTGCATAATGCTTCAATTTACTAATACGCAGTTTCGATTCTAATCTTATTTTATACTTTATTTAATCTATAAACTATTCTAATTAGATTCATAAAAATGTATGTGTTTATTTAACATTAAATTATATATAATTACATTTAAAAAATTGATTAAGCATTGAAAACAATTAATAATGATAAAATTTTTGTTCTAACACGTATCATTTATACATTAAAAAAGGTATTTAAAAATTAAAAAAATTCTATTCTAGAGTATAAACAAAAATGTTCAAATAAAAATAATTATAATAATATGTATCTATGTATCTAAACGTATTAATAATACCAATAAAAATATATTTAAGTTAAAATTAAGTTAAAATAATTTATAGTAACTTTTTATTGATCTTAGTTCTTTTTATACATATAATTTAAATATTTCGAATTTTTTAATTTAATTTGTACATTAAATTTTAAGATGCTTTAAAATAAAATATTATTATAAAGTTGATTATAAATTTATTATAAAGTAGTATAATCTAGCAGTTTTAATTTATTTATGCATTGTACAATTTAATATAAATTTATAGTTCTAAAAATCAGTATTTATGTTGTGTTGCGAATTAAATTATCTTTTTAAATTATTAAATAAAACATTGATAAAAATAATTTATTATAAAATTACTTTAATTCTTGTGCATAATAAAGATGATTTATCTTAATTTTTTAATGAAATAATATATGAAATAGATAAAATATTTTTTATCAAAAATTATATATATATTATTGTACTAAAAATATTTAAATCTTAAAAATAGGCTTCTGAAATATTTTCAATACTAAAATAATTACTAAATTTAATATATAAAATTCAACATGTTTTTTTTAATTTTTACGGTTTCTATTTCACAAAGTTGACAAAAGTTTAAATTGAAAACTTCTATTTATAAAATAAAATAATATCTAACTGAAACTTAAACTACTTAGTCAAATATATCCTTGTCAACACGAAAGTAATTGCACCCACACACAATTTGTCTCTAATGCTATTAGATTCATTTTGTTTTTAGGGTGATCGATCAGATTATTCTACTAGCAAAAAATAATTTTTTGTATAACACATATACGAAATTTTTAATTTTAAATAATCCATTAGTATAATTTAAACATTGGTTTTAATTTTAATTTTTTTTACGAATATGTTTGTATGTATATATATAACTTGCATAATTATTATTTATTTTATTAGTCTCCCAAAAAACAAATAGATTTAAAAACTATTTTATTTTATTAGTCTGTACATTATTAGTCTCAAAAATCAAATAGATTTAAAAGCAAATTAGTAATCTTTCGATTTATTTTAAAAATTTTGATTTTATTACGTTGAATTATGAATCCACAAAATTAAAATGAAATTAGCACTATGATACACATACTTTTATTGAAAAATATATCACATTATTAATAAATATTCGAAAAGTTTTTCAATTTTTCAATATGATTCTATTGTTACATGTTATAACTATAATGTAACATAAGATATTTCACGGAAATGTTTATTAATCTATGTGTTTAATCATATAAATTCTTAATAATGAATATGTATTTTAAAGATACATTTGTAATATATAACCGTAATAAGTAAAAATTGGTCGTAAATATAAAAAAATATTTAAAAATTCTATTTTTGTATATAAAACACAATACGTATTTATGAATTTTCCATTGGTCAATATTCTATCAATTCGATTTTTCCACAAACTTATAAACTTTATGAATTTCTTATGTTATTTTGAGTCTTTAAATGATATAAGTCTACTTAAAACATAAATTTGAAAAATTTAATGTATTTTTTAAACTTCCAATTATTCAATAAAAATAATCAAATATTAATATTTTACACTAGAAAGTTTCTAATTCTAAAGTCTCTAGAAATTTTCTAATTTTCTTCAATTTCTTCAATTTGATGTATATTCATGCTATTATGCGAGATGAAATTATAGAACTCTAGTCGCCCTCTATAGCTTGTATGTTTATCCTATTGTATATAATACGTTTCCACAAATAAATACGTGCGTTTTGCCTTATTTACGTCCAATTATTTTATTTAATACTTTATGCATGGTTTTACAATGTCCATTGCCACGGGATTCAATTCGAAATATGGACAATGTAATGTAACTGTTCATTAGATGGTAGGACTTCAACTTTGAGCATAAAAAGATTCAAGATTATTTCAATTACGTATGCAAATCCACGTTTCTTTGGTCTACGTCACATACATGAAGTGTACAAAAAGAAGATGTATTACAACCATTTGTATAAAATAAAGAGGTCACAAGATAATTGTAGTTGTATTTTTCAATGAATTCTTAAAGAAAGTCGTATATATAAGGTATTTGATATTTTTCATAATTTAATAATAGATAAAGAAAAAAGTATTGTCGAAAATTATTGTTTAGAAATAAAATTTCGGTTTATTTAATTTTGATAACAATAAATGAGAAATAATGGTTAAAACCAATTTTTTTTATTTTATGTAAGATTCTTAATAGTAAAAAATATATTAAACACAATCAAATTTCCATCGAGAGAAGACAAATTTTATTTGTCAATATTAAAATAGTTTATCAATTAGTTTATTGTTTATACACAGAAAATATAATATTATATTATATTATATCATATTAAAATGTAATATATAATAAACAATGATTTATTATTTACATATTGAATTTTACAAATTTTCAGATTATTTTTATTCCTAATATTATGGCTACATCAGAAAGTGATGATTTTGAAAGTGCGGATGAAGAGTTAAATGCTAAAACTGAACAAAGTAATAAATGTAAAAGGTATAGATCTATAGGTTCAGATAGTGATGATGATGTGGATTATATACCAGTACAATGTCAGACTGCAATAAGAGTATCTAATAAGGATAAGCTTCAAATTTTATTTCACCAAAAGTACAATTCAATTAGTAAAGTTAACAATAAGTTGGGTTAGAAAATCTTATGGTATATTAATGATTGTATTTTTCATCAAATATTTTATATAAATTTTTTATTTTTATACAGCTGAAATAAATATGGAAGCAAAAATATCTCAAAAAAATATCGAAAGTGTCAAGAATAAAGAAGGATCAAATAATATAAATTTAAATAGTAAAATTATATTAAACTGTGAAAATAATTTTCGTCAGTCGAATAAAACCTCAAATATAAATACTACTGATAAATCAATCATCATTTCTATTCAACAAGATAACCTTCAAAGACAGCACAAAATAAAGGAAACTCAATTATTAGGCATCGAGAAAATAAATGCAATAAAAATAGATAAACTTCCAGATCTAGGAATAACAAGTGAGGCTACTAGTATAGAATCACATAAAAACAAACTGCCATTAATTCAAGAATGTTGGAAAGAGTTTCACAAAAATAAATCAACGACTAAATCATGTAAAAATGAATTAAAAAATAAAATAATGAAAAACAAAACACCTGTAGTAATACCAGAAGAATTGATGTCTAATTTAAAATTCAAAGACATTTTTAAACCAGATGAATGGGAAGGTTTAGAAAATGATATTGAACTTCCAAATCTTTCAGATGATGTAAATCACCATATATTAGATAAACTTGCATCTACTAATGTAGAACAAAGCAGTTCTAATATCAATTGGAGTAAATGGGGAAATTGGGATGTTACTTCATTATTTAATACTGCTACTGTTGGAGTTTCAACATTGACAAGTCATTTTAGTCATGGTTTGTCATTCCTAGAAGAAACAATGGGAGTTACAGATCATATAAACTTCGAAAAATCAAAGAATTTTGTTAAAGAATTACAATTTGATGGTATAGTAATTATTAAATATGTATTTAATTAAATTGTTTGATTCTTTGAAACAAAAATATTTGAATAATTGAAAATTTTCAATGTTTTGCATTACTATATATATAAATCTATAATTAATTTTAAATATAATACTTTTCTTATAATCTAAAATATTATAATTTATTAAATTATGATTGAAAGTTTATTATAATTATGGAAAAAAAAATTAAAAATTCATCAATGTAAAGTCAAGTTTTAGCATTCATAATATGCTATTAGTTTTAGCATATATTTTAATAGAGATTTAAATTTATTATATTTATATTTAGACTTTTATTTTTATAAGGCTATGGTACTGAATATTAAAATAAAAATTGTTTATAAATACTGTCCTCACTTCAGATTCTTTACAAAATTGATAAAGTATTAATAATTATTTCATTATAATATAAATGTCAGTATATTTTTTATTTTTCAATAT
This sequence comes from Ceratosolen corneri, assembly GCA_030522565.1. Lineage (NCBI taxonomy): Eukaryota > Metazoa > Arthropoda > Insecta > Hymenoptera > Agaonidae > Ceratosolen > Ceratosolen corneri. Next base: position 81,159 of record JAPYYT010000055.1, on the reverse strand, counting down.
TATATAATAATTAATAACACATTTTTCATGTAATGATTATTAGAACAAAAGGCTGAAGAACTAAAACAAAATGAACCTTCATCATCTTCATCTCTATCCTCATCATTTGCTTTTGGTAATTTTATATCAAGTGTGTCATCTATCACAAAATTAGTAGAATCTACTAGCACAAAGGTCATTGCTAGTGGACTTGACACCCTTGAAACAATTGGAAAGAAGACTATGGAAGTTTTGCAGGAAGGTGATCCTGGCTTTAAAAAAAAGCGGGCATTACTCTTAAATGATACTGAAAAACCTATACTCTCTCAAATTCTTCAAGAAACTAAAGAAATGACTGATATTAAAGAAAAATCTATAGAGAAAAAGCAGCTAGTAAGAACAATTAATTTTAAAAACTTTTTGGAAGATTATCAAGGATTAATGCATTTAGAGGCTTTAGAAATATTATCTAAACAATGTGATATGAAAATTCAACAAAGATTAATTAATCTTGATGGTAGTGAATTAACATCTATGCAGGAAACATTAGATGAAGTTAAAGAGCTGTGTGATCTTGGAGATGAAGATGAAAATGATGAAGATCAAAATAAAAAAAATTTGAAAGAAAAGCTGCAAGTAGCTTGTAAAGATCTAGAGATTTCTATAACATATAATAAACTTATAGATGTAAGTTCTATAAAATAAGAAAAATTTACAATAATGAATATAAAAAATATATTTTAAAAAAATATTTCATAGTTTTAATTTTTTAAATAAAATACTTAATTGATTATCTTATTTTTTAGCAAGATATTTTATGCTTTAAATAGTTTTTTAAAATACAATTTTAAAAAAGTAATATTATGTTTCAGTTATGAAATTCATTATTATTGAAACAATTTGAAATATACAATCAGTAAACATATTTACAATTTAAAAATAAAAATATAACTTAAATTCTTATTTATATAGATTTCAAATAATATAAAGCTTAAATTTTCACAAGAAAGTTCAAAAAATATGTCATACAGTGAAGTTTTTCAAAAAGCAATATCATCTTTAGCCGAGTTTACAGGATATTCTATTGAAAGGTTTCATAAAACTGCAGAACTTCTTTTAATTAAGAAACACCGAAGTACTGTTAATGAAGCTGATTCCTTAATTCAGTTAACAAATATTTTATTATCTCAAATTTGTATTATAGCTAATATTCATTGTTATTATTTAATTAATAATTATGAAAATGAACCGAATAAAAATGATGTTCAATCAACTATTAAAACAATTTCTTTGGAAGTAAGTATTTTTACAAATTTTATGAATTCTTTTTTATTTTCATTACTACAATTTTTTTTCAGGCAACTAATGCGAGCACCTACATTCAAGACGCATTTAGATTATTAATCCCTGTTTTGCAAGTTGGTGCAATGTGAAAAGTAAATGGTTAACCATTGTATAATTATAAACAATTTATAAAGATTAGATCTATGGGCATTTAAAAAATAAATGATTTTAACATAGATTTCAATATATATAATTAATTTTCTACATAAAATATTTAATTAAATATAAAATTTAGTATAATTTTACTGTACATTAATGTTTACAAGAAAATAAAAAATTTATCAATTTTTAAAATTATTTTCATTATTTTTTAAAATATTTGAGCCTAAAGCAAATAAATATGAAAAATTAGTGAAATTTTGAATTATATAAAAGATTTTAAAAATAAATATTTATTATTAGTAAACAATTTAAATATACTAATATATTAATAGATATTCAATTCAAATAATTCAAAATTAATTCCAAGAATAATAATATAATTATAAGATTATTCTTTTATTATCGAAAATTAAAATTCTAAGAATGTAAAAATTTTATTGTCTTAATCATTTATGATCTTTATTTTTTCTATTTAATTATACAATCTATAGTATATTGTTTTTATTGTTCTAAAAATACTTTATATTTTGATTAACCGACAATATATAATTTTTGTTATTTACTAAAATTATATCGTATTTTTAATTAAAACTGTTTTGATTAGATATGCAGCCTTTTCATTTATATTTTTCTTTAACAGTATTATTTATATTTGAATTGTATGATCTTATAATCTTGATTTGTTTATAATATATAGAGCAATAAATATATTTGTTTATACTGTATCACGGATACAGAAGTTTCATGCCTTATATGCACGTTTACTTAAATTATAAAGCATCAAAACAAAAAAAGCTTTTTAAATATTTGATGTTATTTATCGCAAATATTTATGAAAATACAAATTCTATTCCTACACACAAACAATTATATGAAGGTTCGTCTAGATACATGAAAAATTATTCTTTAAAGAATATAATTATTAAGGAATAAATAATGTTCTTAACGTAAAATAAAATAAAATAATTAGTTTATTCAAATATTTAAATTAAATGTATTTATTATATGCAATATGATTCGTCAGAATGTATAAAATTTTATATTAAAATTAAAATTGTATATTCAAAACAAATTTATCATATTACTAAAAATGCTTTATATGGTTTATACATTTATGATATTTAATAGAAACGTTATAGAATCTTGTTAATGCAATACCGTAAAATGTATTAATATTTTTGTCTATATGCACCCAGGAAACAGTTTTGAAATTTGCTTCAAATATAAATTAATAATTTACACAAATTGATATCCATTATTTATTTAATTTATGAAGTATAATAATTTTAATAGTTAATAGTTTGTAAGTTAAAAGTTATAAAGAAATCATAAAATATTACTCTCTTTAAAAGTCTTTTATTTTATTTTTTATTTGAATATAATTTCCAAGATATAAATAAATGTTATTACAAAGAATTACAAGATTTTCAATTGTTCTGAAGTTCTTTAATTATTTTACATTTTATAATTTAATATACAATTAGTGTTTTCCTCTTTTGCTACCTACAGGTGGTTTTTGCAACTGAAAATTCGAATTTACATTCGTGGATGACAGAGGTACTGTGAGATTATTAGGCGAATTAAAATTTAAACCAGTTGTAGGAGGCTTCATCATTGTACTTACTGAAAAACGACTAGGTGTCGAAGTGGCATTTCCCCAAACTGTTAAAAAAAATAAAATATTAATTTAAACGAAATTAATATCTGAATATTTCCATATTTTTATTAAGAAATTTGTTTAAAAATCAAGGAGATATAAGTTACCAGAAATCTATTTTGTCAATACTTGATTTTGAAATATATACCAACTTTGTATATGTTTTTCAAGTTTTATAATTTCATCATTTTAGTACAATTAAAATAATTTACAATTTATAACAATTATAATAGAAAAAAAATTATTAAATTAAATTAGTAATACCAAGTTTTAAATTACATTTAAAAATTACATATAAACATACTTAATAGTTTGATTACCACAATTAAAAATATATTAATATTTACGTACATTAAAGTATGCAACAAAATTTTAATTAAGTTTCATTTTCCACGTAGATAACACTTACACTACACTCTTCTAAATGCAATTATAATTTTTAATCATTGTTAATGCACTATCATTTGTATTATTAAAGTGTGAAAGCAAAGCAGTGATTGTTTAAAATTTAATTCATGTGATAATTCAATAATTCTATTTATTAGTTATTTAAATTGATGATCTATAAACATTCTAAAAATGATAACACAATATACAAGCAAGCAAAATAAATTTTCAGTACCTCAATAAAAAATTAGAATACAGCCTAATTTTTTCCGAGAAGAATTGTAAAATAATTCATTGTTATTAAATGATGCTAAATACTTTTAACTAAAATAAAATTCAGAAATAAGCAAATTATATGTTAGTCTTAAAAGAATTACAGGAAAAATAAAGTACAATTTATTTTACATAATTTATGTACAAAAAATTGTCTAGAATATAGCTATGTAGAAGCAAACTGACAAGAAACAGATATGGATTTGCTAGAACTATAACTCAAAGAAAGTCGATATATAATATCAGTTACACTTGCAGGTAATTTAATATTTATAATTAGCATATGTTAGTAAACTTCTACTGTGCTCTAAATCCTTGCCAGACCTAAATATTAAAATTTATATAGTGTAATAATAATAACAATTTTTATTATAGATTAAAATGTGATTTATTCATTTAATTATTTAAATATAAATATTGATTTTTACCTAATGGATTTGAAGTACTATAATTAGATGTTTGGATCGAATTCAAATTTGTCGAAGATAAAAAACCTCGATTTCCTAAATATGAAAATTAAAAATATATATATGTATCTATTTATGAGTGTTTACATATATCATTTAGGGCTTATATCTATAATTTAGTAATTGAAGGAAATGTTAATAATAATAAGATTAGTATACAATTCTCTACAGATTAGATATACAAAATGTATTAACAGATTAATATAATATATAAATATATTAAAAAAAAATTATTTTTTTTAATTTACAAAAGTAAATAAAGTATATTAACATTTTCGAGTGATAAAATACCTGGACCAAATGGCGTTGGACCACTCGTAATTTTTCCTATACTATTTCTACAAGACTTTTCATTTGACTTAGTATCTTCAAAAACATTTGTGTTGTCTTTCAAAACATACTTTCTAAAATTTAAATATTGCTCCTTTTGTTGTTGCACTTTTGAGTGCACACCTTGAAGTCTGCCAGCAACTGCTACTAGAGATTCATGTAATTTATTCATTGCCATTGTTAATTCTACAATAATAATATTAAATGTAACTGTTAATATTATAAACATTCACTCATAAAAAATTAACATATAATAAAAAATTAATATTAATAGATATTTCTTAAAATTAACTATTAAAAATAACAGAATTATTCATATAAATATGTATCTATATTTTGTTAAATATATATTACTTTTTGATAAAACTATCAAACTTAAAAAAAGAAACAATACATTAATAAATAACTTGTTATAATATATTAATACCTTGTGGTGTTAATATTTTTGGTGCCATCATTGTCTGTATGTGTTTTTCAGTTGCTTCAATTTGTGACTTAAATAGCATTAAATCGTGTCCAAAATTCCCTGAAAGTTCCATAAAAAATAAAAGCGGAGCAGTATTTTCATACTGAAGTCCTGTGGGTGTATCATGTGTTCTTTGTGCTATTTCAGCATTCTGTAGTGCTTTTGCTGTATCTTGTTTTAATTTATCAGCCAATGATCGATCTCTTTGAACAGAACCAGCTAATGTTGTAAGAATTTCCATCAGAGAAGCTGTATCTTCCGAACATCTATTCAGTGGTCTTGCTGAGCCTCTAGCTATATCTGAACTCAAGACTTTTTGCGTTTTAACAAACTCTCTGAAAATAAAATAAGCTTCTTGTTCGGGTATATTAAAATTGAATTAATTGAATATTTTTAAAGTTAGAAATGAAGATTGGAAACTTCTTATAATATTTAAATTTTAACATATTGTAAAGCTAGAATAATTAATAAAGCTAACAATTATTTATTAAATATATTTTAAAAACTTAATAATTTATAAAATGTAGTGAAATTATAAATTAACTTACTTAAAACCATCGATTGTATGCATTAGCTCATTTGGTAATAAATTTTCTTTAGCAGCTGTAGGGCTAGTGCTACCTTGTGCAAGACCTTTATTACAGATTGATACATCTAATCCACCAAGTCCACGATTAATTATTGCTGCTACAGTAGTAGTTGCTACTGTTGTTGTGGGCTTTGTTCCAAAAACTCCACTTGCAGTTGAACTTAGTAATGAAGCTATACAAACAAATTTGTTATTATAAATCGTCATAAATAGAATTATATTTAAATATAATTTTATTATTTATATTATAAGCTTAATATTAGATAAAGATAGAATTTGAGAATTAATGTATCTGTAATACATACACATGTGCATATAAAATAGATAATCTAAAAATATCAAATTAATTTATATTATTCTAGTTAAAAAATTTATTTAAAATTATTACTAGGTTATATAAAATAATAGTTTTATATTATAGTCTTTACATTTTAATTTTAATATATTACATTCGGTAAATTCATTAAGAGTGTGGATAACATCTATTAAGAAAATACAATGGTTGAAATATTAATATAGTATTACATTTGAAACAAATAAAGTACAATTAATGTATATTGTCCTTATTTAAATAAATAATAAATAATATATAAGTTTTCATATTATCACATCTTACAAACGGTTGAAGTAGTGGTGATGCCACCAAAATTCCAATTTGAACTAGAAAGAGATGTTGCAGTAGTTGTTATAAATGACAAACTTCCAGTAGTTGGTATAGTGCCAAAATTCAAGCTTGCTGTAGTAGCAGTAGTTGTACCAAATGATAAACCTGTAGTTATAGATGTACCAAATGTTAGATTTCCAGTTGCCTGACCTCCACTTATCAAATTTGTTCCAGTTGTTGAGCCTCCTGTAGTTGTAAGACTTCCAGTTGTAGTTGGAATTCCAAAAGTTAAACCAGTAGATTTAACTACTGGGGTACCAAACATTAGTCCAGTTGGCTGAATTAATTGAGGTTTTTGATTTATTTCTAATTGAATTGATTGAGTTGGAGCTGTATTACTTTGAAAAAGAGTATTATCAGAAGTTAATGTGTTCCCTCCTAAAGTTAAAACAGTAGGCTGACCAATTTGTGAAGTAGCTGCAGTATTACCAAAATTAAAATTTAATGTTGAAGTCCCTGTTTGAGTTGATGGTTGTGTTACTGTTGAAGATGCAACTAAAGTACCAAATGTTGCAGTGCCAGTACTAAAACTTGGAGCTGTTTGTCTAAAATTATATTTATATTTAACAATCAAATTCAGTTATATTTCTTATATTAAACATATACCATAAATGAAAATATAATTTTTGATAATTGATTACCTACTTTTAAATAAATTAAAATTTGATACAATATAATATATAATATGCAATATAGACTGACATAAACAAATCAAGTATTTGAAATATTTTAGGTTAAATTTCTAAAATATAATTACATTGATGCAGGGAATCCAAAACTTTGCGTGGTTGCCGTTGTGATAGGAGCTCCAAAAGTAAATTTAGACATTTTATATCAATTAGAGATTTTTTATGTATCAATTTTATAGCTATTACAATTAAAAGTTCTTAATACTGAAAAAAGACATAATTTCATAAACTGCAATCGAAAGTCCCTTGACACAAGAGTTAAGAAAGTGAAAATTAGAAAGTCAGAACAATGGAAAAAAGACCATAAGAGGATAAAAAATATGCAGCTTTTTCAAAGGATATTTTTAAACGTTTAATTCATATTGGTATTGAAAAATTGTAAATGCATCAAAGAAATATATTAAATTATATTATTCATTGTCAACCTTAGTAACTTTACATTCAAATCAAATTATTTTATATAATAAACGATTACAAAAAAAGTACTTTTTTAAAATATTCAATGCAAATTTTGACTTAAATTAAATTGATTATTTTTAATAGATTCTTTAAATAGATTATATATATAAATTATTATATATATAATAATACATAATATACATAATATATATAATATATAATAATACAGGATTAAATATTTAAAAAATATTTATATAATTTTTTGGAACTACCTTTTTTTTAAATAGGATAAATATGTGTATACAAGTTTAAAAAATAATCATCTATAAATATTATCCAAGAGAATCGTCGATGTACTTGATTCTTTCTCTCATAACATAAGATAACATTTATAATATAACTAAAAAAATTGTTTTATTTTTCTGTAAGTGTTTTTAAAGGAATAAGTCCATAAAAACTGAAAAATGCCGTAACTGAAAATTTGAAAAATTACATAAGATATTAACTTTTCAAATTTTATAAGACATTTAAAACTTTTAGAAATTCAAAATGAAAGAATGGTTATCAAATGTATACATTTCACATACAAAATATTTATTCCTAAATAATTAACTGAGTTAAAAGAAAAAATCTAAAAGAAAACAGTGCATAAAACAATAAAATAATTACGAAAAGCAAACGTTAGTTTTAAATTATATACCTCTTTTAAGCAAATAAGAAAAAAAGAAGTACGTAAAATGTATTATAGATTTCCATATGACTGAAACATGTTTACAAAAAATGTAAAGAGTTTTTTCAGAACTATTAAAGTTAAAATCTAAAAAATAAGTAATGAAATAAAAACTAACATTCCTTTATAATAGTATTTCTCTAGATTGTTTATTAATTATTTTTTAATATTTTTTATTATATTCTCCAATCGTGTAAGACTAGTATGTCATAATAATATATTAAATATTAGAATAGTATATCATAAGTAGACAATATACTTTATTCAGGTACCAAAACAAATCAATATTTTTATGCTTTTACAAATTTATAAATTTTTTATAAATTAAATAAAATATAAATTAAAATTACAAATCAATTTTAATAAATTTTCATTCTTGACATAATGATGTTTATTTTACTTTTTAATTACATTTTAAATAAAACTCAAGTTAAGTATAGAATGTATAAAATATCATTTACCTAAATTGCTTTATTTAAACTGTTTTAAAGATTATTCAAAGTCAAAATTAATATATTTATTACTTATGTTAAGATAATGATTGAATAGTTTTAGTTACAATCTTCAATTATTCTAGATAATTTCCTTAAAAATAATCATTCTTTATAAATTAGTATTAAAGGTATTATTTTATTACTTTGAAAGGTAAAGCTTTAAAAGTATCTTAAAATAAAAATATCTTACATTGATTACTGTTTAAATAAAATATTTGTAAAAGTGATATTGATATAAAAAAGATTAAATTAAATTTAATTACTGAAAATATTGAATTATTGCTTAAAATCTTTATAAATAATATTTCAAGCAGGTGTATTTATACGAAAATAGGTACACAATATATATTGCAAAAATTTATAATTATTTTTAAAAACCGAATAATTAATAAAAAGTTATAAATATCTTTTTATAAATGTTGTAAGTTACATTTGGCAGAATAAAAATATATCAGAATGGGTATATGTAATTTTAAATATTAATAATCGAAATTTAGTATAAGTTATAAAGAAAAAAATATAATATATTATATAATTATAAAACAATTAACGATGAAAAAAGTAATCAAAATATTTTTAAAAATATATTTACTCTCAATAATTTTTTCTAAAATAAATTATACATTTTGTCAAAGGTACTTACTTAAATAATAAATACATGGTATATAAAATGTTAAATATTACCAATTAAAAATGTATTAAATTATAAAAAGTTATGTATCGGCAGCTTAAGCAAAAAAATTTTTTTTTATATTTTGTAAAGTTTTTATTGTCAAGTTTTAGAAATGGTTAATATTAAGCAATTAAAAAATACCTAAATTCATAAACTTCATACAGAAAAAAGTAGTCTTTAAAGTAGATGTTCACAATTACGCGTTTGTATACCAAAGAATTACTTTGTGGAAAGAAATTTTTTAAAAATATATTTATATAATTATTTAATTGCAGTTTATTGATTAAATCAATGAGAAAATGTAGAAATTAAATTTCTGAAATACGATTTAAAATATTCTGCAATTTATTCTATAATTATTCAAATTTATTGCTAAAAATGAAGTAATAGAATATTCATTTTTAGGTTATAATATTTCCAAGTTTTCAATGTTATACGTTATACATTGCATGTTAAAATGTAAGAAGCTATTACATTGGAAATTATTTTACAATATTTTTTTTAATAATTCAGAATGTCACTTAAATTACTTCGAACTATTATTTGAAGAACTTCTGTCACAAGTTATAGAGTGAAATAATTTAAATTACTTTCATGTATGAATTTCGCGCATTTATAAGGTGATTTTATTGCCGATTCGACATCTAAGCTTCGCATCGCAAATCCAACTGTACATGGGTTGAAATGGGCCTTTGCGTCAAAACATAAGACAGCTATCTGGAGAATGCGGATCGTACTCGAATCTTTAGATGTAGCATGATCTAATAACGTTTTATTCGCGTATGAACGTAGTAGTACTTCGTAGCAGATATACAGGTATCTGGAACGATCATTGGCTACATCGGTATCGTGAATTATTTTGTTTTGTTGAAGAAAAAAAGGAAATTAAGAGCGACACAATGATGCATTGAGAACATTATTTATATTACATATTGCTTGAATTTTCATACACGAAGATTATGTGTGCATCAGTCTAACCTATATTATCTTAATATTGGCCACTTTGCAGCCCAGTAAGTTTTTGCACTTTGTTTTCCGGTACTACCTTATATCTTATTATTTGTTTTTGAGATATAAGTGTGAGACTGTACTATTAGCTTTCAAATGAAATGGTCTATTAGTGACAATTTGATATTAAATTTTTTTTTTATTCCTTTTAGATTAGTATTCATAAAAAGGCTATAAATTATGGTTAACAATTTTTTTTATAATTACTATAAATTTATTTACTATAAAGTTATTTGATGTTACAAATTTATACTGACTGAAAGTTTCTAAGAAATAAACAGGATATTCTTAAATGAACAGTTTAAAATGTATATTGTTAGTATTCAAATTTATTTAGAACGATACAAATATACTATATGAATAAAATCAAATTTTTGAAAATTATGAACACTAAAATTTTTTTTATTTATTATAGTTGCTGTTATCTTTATTATTACTATAAGAAAAATTAATGTAATATACAATTATATATATACATATTGTTTATATATAAAAAATATATAAAACTAAAGAAATTATAACTTATATCATAAAATAATTTAATTTTAATCAATAGTTTTAAAAAAATGAATCCTAAACAAAGTTATTTGATTTTATGATATTTACTTAATAAATCAAATATGTGAAAATCTTGAAAAGGTTTTATATTATATTTCTTTTATTAATACTTTTGAGTCTTTTAAATTATATTAATTAATTTAGATTGGGTTATTTAATATAAATTATATAATTAAATCTTACTTCAACTTGTCTTATGTTAATAAAAATTAATTTATTCATGTAATAAAATAATTAATATAACTATATATATTATTTATGGTTAATTACGGTTTTATATATTTTCAATATTTAATCTATTAATATAAGTTAAATTTTTAATATTTAACAATACACTAATGAATACATTAATAATTAAATTTTTCTAAAAGTAAATAAATTAAAATTTTATTTAATTGCTTGCAGAAACTGTATCAATGGTAAATATACCACTATTGACTATGGATGATTATGGGCTATTAGAACCAACAGATGTTGGTACTATGACTATAGATTATGATCCAAAAGATGAATTCAAAAGGCGAATAAATCGTTGGGATCAAGATGAGGTTGTATGCATGCTAAATTTAATAAAGGAAAATAATTTTGTTAGCAGATATTCTGTTACTAAGATGTCTAGTCTATTGAGCCAATTGATGCTTAAAAAAGGTTGGAATCGAACTGATAGACAGGTACATCAAAAATTAACAACTATGAGAAAGAATTTTTTAACTTGTGAAAGACAAAAATTAATAAATGGTACCTTAAAAGAATGTCCTTTCTTTAAAGAACTTCGTGAAATCTATAGAGATGTAAATAATTCTAATGGTATTGATTCAGAAGACTATGATACAAGTAGTCAAGATGAGTGTTTAATAAAATTTCCAAACGATCCAATAGACTGGAATAAAGGGGAAATTCAAAAAATGCTTATTATAATCAAATCTATGAAATTGAAAAACGAACTTACACTTACGTTTTTTTCTCCAGTGGCTGTTAGAATGATTGCAGAAGCCATGCAAAATGCTGGTTTTGACCGAAGTACAGATCAAGTAAAAAATGCACTGATTAATTTAAGGACCATGTATATAGATTATAAGATAAGTTTTGATAACAATGAAAATCCAAGAGAATGTATATTCTATCCTTGTTTAGACATATTTTGGGGAAAAGAATATAAAAAGTGTCGCCTAAAAGAGAAACGAAAGATAAGATCAGATGATTCTTGGTCCATTGAAGAAACCATTGTTCTTTTAACTTTAATACAGGATTTAAATATTACCGAAGATGCTTATAAAAATACCGAAAAAAGCGCTGAGGATTTAAGACAAAGTCTAGCAGAAAATGGTTATTGCAGATCTAAACAGCAAATCATGAATAGATTAATTCAGCTAAAAACTAATTTTCTTAATGTACATACATCATATGCAGAAACTGAAGCTCTACGAAGATTTCCTTATTATAATTTGTATAAGAAACTCTTCGAACGACAATTTACTTATGAAATGATGAATGATTTAAATTTTTCTACAAATATTCAAAGTAATTCGATTGAATTTATAGATTTTCATGAGAAGGCTAAAGAAAAATTCCAAAATAATAGTAAAGGTTTGTTTTTAGCGTTCAATTCTTAAAATTTATAATTATGAATCTAATTAAAAATATGTAATTACAAGTATATCATAAAAATAAATATTTTTAAAAATAATAAAAACGTATTTTTAATAATACGTTTTATAAAATATTTTTTTCAATGATTGATAAACCTGCAATTAATGAAAATTATTTTAGATATAGATTGGTGTATACTAGAAGTGAAACTTCTTCTAAAAACAGTTCAAGAATTGACTTCTGGATCATATTCTAATGACAGTTTAGAAGATGAAAAATTACAAAAATTAGTACAGATTTTGAAGGGCGCTGGTTATAAAAAAACTGCTGAACAAATAAAATTTAAATTAGTACAGCTTAAAAACTTATATTTGAAATGTAATCTTGAAGACAGCTCTGAAAAGGATATTTTTGAATGTCCTTTTTATAATGAATTACATACTATTTTTCATACACCTGTTTCTGATGAAAGATACGAATTCATACAAAATCTTTTAACGGAAAATTTGGATTTGAATACATCAAAATCTTCTGATCATAGTTACACAAATATTAAATTTGGCAACTCATTTGGTGAAAGTACGTTAAATGTTAAAGTGACTGTTGTACCAAATAAATCTTTAGATACTTGGTTTCCCGTTGAAAATATTATCGGTAAGTTATGTATTATTAAAAAATCAAAATAAATATTTCTTAAATAATACTAATCGCGAGGATAGTAAGAGTTAGTAATCAAAGATAGTTAAATTGAGATATGACAACTTTGGGAAAAGACAACAGATATTAATTTGGAATGTGTGTTTAAAAATTAGCTTTTAAAGAGTTCGCTCTTAATTACAGATTTATTATAGTTTATGTAGTAATAAAATAATTTTTATGTATAAGATTATAAAGATCAAAGAATTATTCTAAGATATATAAGTTATTATATATAATAAATATTCATTTGAATGTTTGGAAAGTATAATTATATATACTCACTCAAACTTTAACACTAGTTCATTTAAAATTTAGAATTTTTTTTTAGATGAAGATAAAATAACATCATCAACACTTGAATTTAATAATTTAAATGCAGTTTCTACAAAAGAACAAGAGCAAATAATTGACGATACATGTCACACTATTCTTTCTAACAACGGTAATAACCAAATTAGTGATTGCACAATACCTGAAGAATCACGTTTTCTCAAATCAAAAAATATTATAGTTCCGGAGGAGCGTGTGCCGCAAATAATAACAAATGTTGCCCTTGATCAAGAAATAAGTACCACTGATCAAAAAATCAAAGTAGATTATTCTAAAATTTACAAATGTAATGAAAATCCTGATAATCAAGTATCTAATTCAACTATGGGGTATGATGTTAATTAATATAATATTAATAAACTTAGTAGAAAATAAAAAATACTTATTTAAATAGAATAATTGTATTTAAGAACTTAAAATCATAATTTTATAATAAATATAAAAGAAATATTTTGAAACTAAAAGCAATCGCATTTATACATTTGATTTACTCATTAATATTTTTAGTTTTGCAAAATATATGATCGCAATTATGTTTCTCAAAAATATTTTTGAAAATTCTTTTACTAATTTCAAAAAAACATTAATAACGAAAAATGCAGTTAAATTTTATTTGTTTTAATGTACATTAATTTGCCTGTAATCATTAAAGTTAATTCAGAAATATTTTATATTGTTAATTATTACTTAGTATTTATTTAATTTTCATTTATAAGTTTTTTTGCATGTATGAAAATCTTAAATTATTCTTCATTGTAATTATTTTAATGTATTATGTTTTCAGTTGAAATATGTAGAAAATTATATAGATAATATTAAATATGTAATATAAAATATGTAGAAAATAGATAATATAAAAATATGTAGAAAATATTCAGTAAATATGTAGAAGTAGAAAAGCTAATAATTAATTTTAATATTAATTCTATTACTTTTTTATAGTGAAACTTTGTTACCTGATGATGAGGAGGGTCCTCCATCTAATAAGAAGTTAAGGATAATCGAGGATGAAAAGATTTTTTGTAAAAATAAATTTTTACTAAGACCGGTGGACATGAATCCTTCCTCTTTAAATATTACAAATACTAAGTTTGTTCGTTTGATTGTAGCTAATGAACCAAACAAAAATAAAGTTAATCATATTACAGCTCATATAGAACCTATGAATATTAATGTGACAAACTCAATGAATTCGAGAATAAATTCGCCCATTGACAGATCTGATATTTTTAAGTCACTAACTGAGAAAGTTTTAGTAAAAGAAGATTTGGATATATACAAATTAGAGAATAGCATAGAAACGAATGTTATGAAAATAAAAAGTTATGATAATTCGGAAAATAATTCTACAAATAAAAATTCTAATAATATTGAAAATAAATTTTCGGAAACACTAAAGTAAGAATTTTTAAATTTAGAACGATTAATTAATTAATATCTAATTTACTTTAACAATTTTAAATATTTAAAGAATTGCAATAAAGACATTTGACTTAAAGGAATTTCGTATTTGAAACATGATATTAAAGTGAATATAAATTATATAAATATAATATATATATTCGTTTTATTATTCAGATATTATATCTCATATAATTTAAAAAATATATATAAATTGTTTTTAATCTATTTTTCAATATTCATTAAATTTATCTAAATGTAAATAATAACAGATAAAAAAATTTTAAGTTGCTAATTAATATATGCATTTTATAATTTTTTAGAGAAGCAGTGCAAAAACTAAAACAGCACAATGAATTAATGCAGCAAAAACATCATGCATGGATGGAAAAACAATTTGAAATTCAACGAAAGCATAATGAGAATGAGAAAAAAATTTTAACGAATGAATTGAAAGAACTGAGAAATATTATCACAGTACTGTTAGCGAATAAACAGCCTTCCATGAATAGTCAGAATAGATAGATGTACATTTTGATGACAAACAAAAATGTTTTTTATAAGAATTGTCAAGCTTTAAAAATGTATAAAAATCAACCTGTAAATATGGAGTTTAAATTATATTTAAATTAAACTTGAACTTTAAAGTGCTCAAATACACAATTTTTACGATTTTTACTATGTAAAATTTCGTTCTTCTATTTTTCGAAAAAATATAAAATCATGTATCTTTTCGTATAAAATTTAGTTTTGTTATTTTTCAGTAAATAAAGAAACAGAGTATCATTTTTCTTTATTTTTGTCATTCGTTACTTATAATAAAGTAGAAATGCTGCTCTTTTAAAATAGCAATAATCATATATTATTACAATATGGTTTAAAAATATTTACCTTATTCGTTTCTCCTTAAAAGAAAATAAATTTTAAGTTTTACATTTCCTAAGAAATTAAAATAAAAAATATATAATTATAATTGTAGAAATAATAAAAATATAAATAAAATTTTATTTTCCTCATTATCTTATGTTTTTTAAACTAAATGTTTAAAAGAATTAGTCTCATTTTTACATGATTTTATGTAGTTTTTAATTTTAATATTATGCAATATATTCGCAATTTATTAGATGTATTTAATCGATTGAATTGACATAATGTAAACATTTATTGATTCAGATCGTTTTATGACAGCATTGTAAATTTGAACACAGTACACTTAACTAGGTATAAAAACTAAATTAGTAATCATGGTTTCAGTCAGATCAAGTGAGAAAGTATTATTTTTATTTATATTTTGTATTTATTAATATAATTAATAAGTATACGTAAAGTTTAAATAATGCTATATACTTAAAAATGGATATTTTCTTATGTGTTATTTTAATAAGGTAATGTTTGATCAAAACTGGTTTTAGTGTTTTAAGTTTATAATAAAAATTAATTCATTTAAATCCTATAAAGATAAAATATTCTTTATTTTAGAATTAGTTTTGAACACCTTCTTTGGAAAAAATTTTTTTTATTTTGAATACAAATTAAAAATATTAGTAAATTTTTATAGGTTAAATACAAGACTATTTTGGTAGACCCAACTATATGAATGTCAATCGTGATATGCATATAAAAAATTTGTTTCCAGAAAAAAATAGATATTTAAAGATGCTTTATCGTTCCTATAATTTTTTTAATTTTATTCGATGTAATATACATAGCTGTCAACTAGAACAGTTTTATTTATTGCGTATAACACTACCAAAAAGGTATACAAGTACTTTCATGAAACAGCAATTTGTTTATGTGATATCTAACACTTCAAATATTTATCATAATAAATATGGTTCAAGACAGTTATATACAGCAATCAAAAGATTGGCTTCAAATGATTTAAAAAGCAAGAATGGAAAGGTACAGAAGGTGGATCAAAATAAGAAAGACAAAACATTAAATAATGAAACTGGACAAAAAATAGTTGAATTAAATGAAGAAAAGTTAGGAAAATTAAAAGAACGTTTATTAAATATTGAGTTGACAGATCCTGTTGTTAATAATATAAAAAATACTTGTATTAAGTTATCACGGAAAGGAAAGATTAAGACAGATCAAAAAAAATTATCAGTCGAAGAATTAACAGTAAAAAAATGTATGTGCTATAAAAATGTTTAATTTGTAATAATATAATTTGCTATTTTTCTCAAATATATTATTTTTGCATTTATAATATAGTTCCACCACGAAAGAAAATAAGAGTGGATTTATCAGCATCATCTTTAGAAAGAAATTTTATAACACCAGCCAGAGCAACATCTGATTTTTTATTGAAACAATCAGATTTGGAGTCATTACCTAAAACTAAAAGAAGATCACCATATGAATTTGAACCACCAATTACAGTTTATTGGAGAAAAGATGTTGAGGCAAAGTAAATAGATTTTTTTTAACAGAACTTTGTATTTTTAATATTTAAGAATTTATAATCAAATATGTCTAAATTATTTCAGAGCACTGGAAATTTGGGGATCTCAGGAAATATTATATAAAGAGATATGTAAAAAAGATCTTGAAAGAAAGGCTTATCAACAAAGTAAGTACCATTTATTAATTTCATTATGTTAGAATTAAAACTAAGATTTTTTTTATTTTACTGTTTAAGCTGTATTTACTGTTAAGAAAAGATTAAGAGACTATAGGCGGGAACTCGTAAGTAAATCAAGAGAACGTGAGGAAGGACTGTTTGGTTCATCTGGTAAAGTTGTTTTAACAGCTATTATAATGTAAGATAGAAAATGAATAAAATTTGTTTTCTAAACTTGTCTTCTAAACAATTTTATTTGTACTGTTTATAGAAATGCAAGTAATTTTCTTTTTAAATTTTGTGCTTGGTGTTATACTGGCTCACACAGCATGTTTTCTGAATGCATTCATTCAGCTGCAGATACTTTTAATCAACTGATATTAGCATATGGAATATATAAATCTGTTCAAGTAACTATTAACATTGATAAAATATATGTAAATAAATATTTAAAATCATTTTTATCTAATTTTGTTGTAAACAATTTTTAAATTTAAATTTGGAATTGTTTAAATTTAATTTGTTCTTTAATAAAATAACTACAAATTTTTAAATATTCATTTTTTAATATCATTTTTTTTTAATTTTTTAAGTTACTTTTTATACAAACCGAAAAGTGGTAATTAATAATAATATAAAATTCATTCTAGAATCCAGATTCAGACCATCCATATGGTTATACGAATATGAAGTATGTTTCTTCTCTAATATCAGGTGTTGGAATTTTCTGTGTTGGCACTGGTTTATCCATCTATCATGGAATTCATGGAATTTTATACCCAAATCCAGTGGAATCGTTTTTCTGGGGATATTGTATTTTAGGGGGTTCATTAGTTTCTGAAGGGGCAACTTTATTGGTTGCCATTAATTCAATCAAGAAAGGTGCAAAGGAAAAACGAAAAAGTTTTCAAGAGTATGTACTAAATGGAAATGATCCATCAGTTAATGTTGTTTTGATGGAAGATTTTGCTTCGGTAAGTTATAATTATTATACAAATATCAACAAATCAACTCAAGTAATATGAGCATACAAATTAAAAAAGTATGCAAGACAAATAATCTCTTAAAATTTTATACAGCTTATTAAGAATATATTTAATTAACCTATTATTGTATTTTAAATTATTATTTATATTTTGTTTTTTATAATAATTTAAATTTGTATCACATAGGTCTATTAATTTTTACAGGTTATAGGAGTTAGTATAGCTAGTTGCTGTATGGGTCTGACTTCATACACAAGCAATCCAAAATACGATGCAGTAGGTTCGTTACTTGTTGGAGGACTTCTTGGTGCGGTAGCTTCATTTATTATTTATACAAATGTTGCTGCTTTAGTTGGTCAAAGTATACCACAAGAAAATCTTAATAAGATTAATGACGAATTAGAGTCTGATATTATGGTAATAATGTTTACTGTAAATATCAATGAATAAAACTATTAGTTACCTATAGTATATTATTACTAGATATTAGTACTAACTATTAGTTGCTGAATATAAAAAATAAAATAAAATAAATATTATTCTCAAAATATTTAATTACACAAAATAATTTACTATTAATAACAGATAATTTATTATTACTCATATATCAAACTAAAATTAATTTTAAAACAGTAATTACACATTTTTAATCAATATACTTAAAATTAGAATACTTAAAATTAGATATTTTTAAGTTCTTTTAGGAATTCAGTAAATAATTAAAAAACAGAACATTTTATTTATTTGTTAAAGTTTGGATTCTTTTAAATACTTTATTTTTTTAATTTTTTAAAAATACTATATTTATTATTAGTTTAATTATGTACTTTAAAGGTTTGATATAATTGTGAATATTACAGATAAGAGCAATTCATGATGTTAAAGGTATAGATATGGGTAATAGCCTTGTAAGATATAAAGCAGAACTTGACTTTGATGGTCGAGAACTGACAAGATCTTATCTTGATAAATTGGATCTTAATGCAATGCTTGAAGTAAGATATTATATTTAATTTTTAAGCTGCTATACAATCAATATAAAATATAAAATAAATAATCTATATAAAATCAATATAAAATATCTTTAAATATATTACCAGGAAATTAAAAAGCTACAAGATGTTGATGAACTCGAATCATTTTTACTTAAACATGGAGAGAATATTGTTGATTTACTTGGCGGTCAAATCGATAGAATTGAATTAAAATTGAAGGTAAATTATTTCCCCTAATAAATGTTTAAATTTAGTTTCTAATTTCTACATTAAATTTATATTATATTATAGAAAAAATATCCAGAAATTCGCCACTGCGATTTAGAAATTCTTTAAACATATAACTTAAATATTAAAAAAGTGAACTGAATGTAAATATTTTTTACTAGTAATATTATTATTGCAATTCATTATAATAGGAAAACATACATATATTAAATTTTATTATAATAATCGCTTTAATAAAATGACTTAAATAAATATAATTATTTTCATTGTATTTTATAATCATTTCTTAAAAGCTGTGATGATTAATTGAAGACATTTTATCATGAAATATAGTCACCAGATAATATTAATGATGGTATTAAAAATTATATATTATATTTATAATAAATAAATTATAAATTATAATTAATTTATTATATTATATATTTTCGACTATTTATTGAAGTATTTTAATAATATAAAATAAAAAAAAATTAAATCAAATTAAAAAATCTATTTTAAAAATTTTTAATCATATATTTTTATTTTAGTGTATACATTTTATTTAAGAAAAAATATGCATATAATTAAATTTCAATTATTAAATACAATTAAAACTAACATAATAATATAGATAAATTCTGATATATATATTAGAAAATAGAAAGATGATAAAATAATGTGTTATAATATTTAATAGACAAAATCAAGAAGTTGTATTTAAAACTTCAAAATTTTTAATATATTATGATTTTACCTGATTCTTGAACACTTCATAAAACATAAATTATTTATAAAAATTGTTACATTATACTGAGAAATAAGAAGTTTGATCGTATGTTTTATTTATGTGTAAATAACTATTTGCATGAAGTTATATATCTATTATCTTTCACAATTGTACATAAAGAAATTTGTTTAAAAATATACACAATAATTGTAATGCATTTCTTATTTACAAACCTATTTGAATAAATAAACAAGGAAGCTCTTAAGATTTTTATTATCTTCAATATTTCATAAAAATATTTCTCTTTGTTTTCCTACAATAAAAAATATAAATAATAAAATTTAATTAAAGTAATTATTCCTTTCATATTTTTAATATTTATCTATGTTTTTTAATAATCTTTAAAAAAAGTACATGTATAATTTTAAAAATATGTAAATAATTAAAAATCTTCTATTATTAATAATACATATTGTAACAAGTGGTGATATACTTATCAATGTCTTAATATCATCAATTGCGTAAAGCCTTGTAAAAGGAACAATAGTAAGTAGAATAGAGTTTATACTAGAAAATGGCTAAATTTTCTTATTAGTCATGAATGAGAAGAAATCAGGTGAAAGAGAAACAGTTATAATACAATTATTCATTAAATAATTCTATGTAGTAAAATATTATACTAAAGAATTTTATTATGAATTAAGAATTTTATAAAGAATTTAAATAGATGTGCTTATTATCTATGGTATATAACCAGGAGAACTGTAAGAACAAAAATGAGTGTAAAATGCAAAATATATTTTATTCTTTTTTTTATTTTTGAATTATAATATTATTTATTACATTTTTTCATAATTATTTATCGGTTTCTTTTTAATCTGAAATGGGTAAATATCCTTATTAACCTTGGTAGTAAAAAATAATAAGATTCACTAGCATCGGCGATAAAATTGGAATAGTTATATGCATTTTGTAATTTGAATCAGTTGAGGTTTTCAAAATAATATTTACAAATGGTAACCTTTTATGTAATAAATAAGCTTTCCTTTGATCTTTAGTAAAATTCACTTTAATATACTTTAATATACTTTAACCAAAGGAATGTTTTATTTTTATATATATATAAGTTATATATAATATATATACAATATATATAATAAGAATATTTATTTTTAAAAAATGTTTTATTATTGAATATTGATTACCTCTTAAAATTTTAACACCATTTTAAAATTAAAGCAATAAATTAATAAAAGTAAGGAATAATATAAATATGTATTTTTTTTGACATAAGATAGAACTTTATGATTTGATAATAATATAAACTATTAATATAATTATGAAATATTTAATAGTAATATAAATATAATACTTTTAATAAAAATAAAAGTATAAAGTTTAATATTAATATTTTCATTGTATTTTAGTACGTAAATATGTTTTTAAAAGTATATGTAAAAGTATACTAAAATTTATAAATTCTTTATTGCTTATAAAATTTCTTATAAAATTATTTATCTTTTTTACATTGATTATTTTATTTTAAAAATTAAATTTATTTTTTAAACTGCATTAAACTTTTCTTATAAAAGTTTAGCTCATAATGAAAGTATAATGAATTTAAGAATTTTAAATATTCAATATTCTTTTATGAAAAGTATCAAATGATAAAAAAATTATTAAATTAAATTAAAATAGAAAAAATATAAATATAAAGAACCTCCTTTTTCACACTTATCTTCTTATTTTATAAAGATTGGTTTAAATAAATTTTATTTTATATGCATACTTATACAGATTTTGCTATTCATTTTTTACATTTATAGATTTTTTATGAATAAATCTTCGCATTCAATTTAATTTTTTTTTGCCATTATGATTAAATTTTATTACTAGATATAATAAAAATCTTAGAAATAATTTTAAAAATTCATGTGCAATTACATGCAGAAATTATACTTCCAGCAAAAAAGATACAAAATATAATTTTCATCTTTTAATTACTCAAGTACACAAATTATTTTACTGTCTAAAAGCATATGATTCATTTTTCTTAGAGATTTTCAAATTAATGATTGAGATATCAGTTGTTTCATTAATATATAACAGGTAAGTAATGAATTATATATCATAGTGACATGTTACATTCTTAACTGATCATTGTTTAAACGTCATATAATTCAAAGGAATACCTCAAGACATTATTACTGATTAAAATCTTTTATAAAATTAAGTTATTTGAAGAGGAAGTGAAATAAAATGTGAGTTGACAACTATAAACCAATAATCATTTAGTAATAAAGAATTATTAAAAAATTATTATTGTATTAGCAAGACTTATACGGGTGTAGATAAATTTAATTCAATTCCTTTTATTATAAATATTTATCATACTTTTCATAGGTATATGTTGATTTAATATCCCTCAAATATGCCTTCTTATTTGAAATGTCTTAATACAAAAGTTAACATAATTTTCTAATTACGATAATCAATATTGAAAAAGTATATTATGTTTCAATTTGAATATTTAACCTACAAAACTATTAAAGTATATGGTATCAAATAATAAAATATTATTTTTATTCAGAAATCAATATCACCGTGATATCTGACATTAAATAAATTTAAGTTTTAATAGTTCAATTATAAAATAATAAAATTTAATTTTCTAATTTATATATTTTTGATTTTCTAATTCCTTTCAAATTACAGTTTTCTTCTTTAGAATAAATATTTTAAAATAATGTTCAAATTGTTTATGAAAAGTGTTTAATTAATAATAATATTTAAAATGGCTCAAAGATATAAAACTTCAAGTTTTTGTAAATGAAAAAAAAATAAAATTAGAATTGTATATTTAAAATAAATCATAAAAAATATTAAAGACAAAATTTTTTCTTTAATCATTTTGTATTATTCAATATATTATATAAAAAATATTATTTTATAATTTTGCATGTGATTAATTAAAGTAGTATAAAGAATATTTTTATCTTAATAAACATAAATAACATATTTAAGATACTTAGCTTTTACCTAACTTAATTAAGTAATAAATAGTAATAAATACTTAAGTATTACGTGCGAAATTAATATTCAAAGATTGAACAAAATAACTAAATTTGATTGTTTTGAACTATTTTTCAATTTTTATTTTTACAAATATTACAAAAATAAAATCTAATTTCCAGATTCTCACTGATACTAAATTTTCTTATCATTCCAATTTGTTAGATAAATGAGTACAGAAACCTTTTATATGAAAAGTTTATATCATAGCTTACATATTTGTCTCTAATAAATTTAATTTATTTTAATTGATTTTTTAAAAGCTGAATAACATATATCTACACTGTCGATAATATATTCATAGAACGTCCATATATTTATAGAACGTTGCATCGATAAAGTTAATGTATTAATATCTAGTTGAGTGTCATCTTTTCTGTTTAGATAATGTGATAATTTTAATTCCTTCCAAATATTAAACAAAAATATTACAAAAATTACTTCTATTACATAAACGGGTTTCAAGTTCTAATGAATATTTATGACAATTAATTATGTGTTTATGCTCATATGAAATTGTATCGATTTCGATAAAATCTAAAGTAATTCTATATTTCAATATGTGTTATATATATCTTTAGATGTTTAAAAATATAACGATCGATAAATAATAATTTTTAAGTTAATTGTCGTTTTACAAAGTACTTAAGTAGAGTGTTGTTTTATACTAAACTCTTATTAAAGTTAAGTTTTGAATTTAAATCAATTATAATTATATATCAAAAACATCTATTAAATTTACTTAATAGATTATATAATATAAAAAGATTAATTTAGTTAATTGAAATTTTTTATTTAATGAGTAGGACTTATTTGTTTTATTATGGGTATAAAAGTAATATAATAAATTAAAATGTGAAATATACATATATATATTTTCTTGATGTAAAAGAATTTTGATAAAATATATTGTTGAATAGCTGACAGTATATTTTACAAAGAGAAATAAAAATTAATTTTTAATAAACTTTATTATTAACTATAAATATTATGTATAAAATTATTATTGAAATAATTTGAAAATATTAATAAAATTAACAAAATTACGCGTGCGCGCACACACACTTACACAAATAAGATAAGAACATAATATGTTTTAAAAAATGCAAGAAAATTGATACGAAAAATAGGCTTTCATCAAAAATAAACTTCTTCGGAATAGTTATACTATAAATTCATTCAACCACATACATTTCAATAATTTTCTCCAATAATAGTATATGATATTTCTAATATATTTACATTTTTACTAATTTTGTATATATATTTTTCTTTAATTTTATGGTGACATTGTTCGGCTTTTCTACTGTTTATAACTGAATAAAAAAGATATATATAGGGAAGAAATAAGAGAATGAAATAAAAAGTAAGTTAAAGAAGGCGGAGGAGGAAAAGTAGAGAGAGAGAGAGAGAGAGAGAGAAGAATAAAAAAGAGATTAAATGAAAAAGAAAAAAGATTTATTCGCAACATTAAATAACAATAAAATAACAATTTATTATTATTTCAATTGATTTGTATTTATTTAAAATATGTGTATGTGCATTTTTCCTTAACATTATAGATTGAATAATAAAAAACGGAGAATATGAAAATATGAAATGTAAAAAAATAAAGAAATTAATATCGAACTTTTTTAATGCTTTGAATATAAAATCATTAAAAAGGAACTAAGCAATAAAATTAAATACTTATTAATTCAAATTCATTACTAAAAAAATTTTAAATTCTATATGCTTGCATTCATCGTCTATTGTTTAAACTCTATTTGATCTCATTTTCAATAATTTTCGTTCTTCATCATTGACATTATATCGTAATTTCTTAATATATTAATATTGTTAATTAATTTTCCTCTTTTGTAATTACATTAAATTTCATTTTTTCTGTTATCTTTGTCCTTCTTCACTTTAATTCTATTATTATTCATTTGTTAATTTTTTAATTTTATTTATTTATATTTTTTCACATTTTTTATTAAATTATATAAGTTTATATCTTTTATAATTATCATAAGATATTTAAATTACTCTCAATAAGTTAAATATTTCAGTCAACTTTTTTAAGATTTAAAATAATTTTTATATTCTTCTGAATCCGTAACATTCTAGAATTTTTTCTTTTTTCGTTTTTATTTATTATTTCAACTATTATTTCAATTATTTCAACTTAACTATCTATCATAATGTTGATAGTACAATTTTTTTGCATTAATATTATAACAATTTTTATTAACTTTCTATATCGTAATTTATCTAAATAATTTTCTTTTTTTGTTTCTAAATTTACTTCTATATACTTTTTAAAATTATAATTACATTTTAATTTTTTATTTTGGTTGTTTAATTTTAATTATATTAATTTTTATCTAGCTTCGTAATCTTACCAATATATATTACAAAATCGTGTAGGAAAATTTAATTTTCTGAATAAACTAGTTATTCGATAATTACTAATAATTTTCATTATAGTTATTTTTAATTATATTTAAATTCACTAGAACAATTAGTATATAAAACATTTATTGTTTATATTGAAGTTTCAATACAATTAATCAATTTCGATATTTAATGTTAGTATAAAGAAATATTTTATGTTAATTCTAGGTAAAATAAGTGAACTGAAAGTATCGAAAGCTTTAAATGCTTTTAAACAAAATTAAACAAAATTATAGTTATTATATGTAATTTTTATTTTAAATTATAAATCTAATTTATAATATCTAATTACTTAATACAAACAAAAGAAAAATTGATGTTTGATGATAAATTAATGATTGATGATTAATATATTATCAAAACTAACTTCGACATCATATGTCAGTACTTCTTGATTAGAGATTTATAATATTGATCTATATTTTAAATAATTTATAATATATGTGTTCAGAAGATACATATTTTTATCTATAACTTAATTTACATATCTAAAATATTAAATTAATTGCTCATAAATATAATTTTGTTTATAAATAAGAAATTTAATATAATTATTTTTATTTTCATTATATGATTTTGAAAATCACAATGTAAATTCTATATAGAGAATGGATTTAAATTTGATATTTCTCATGTTTTAAGAATTTTTTACTATTTTTAAATTATAATGTAGCACATAAAGAGTAAATTTCAAGAATAAAAAATTTTTTATTCACTTAAACATTTTTAAAAAATTTTAATTTAAAATAATTATTTTTTTCTGTACATTCAACAAAAATACTATTATTTAAATATGTAACTAATATAAATCAATATATTAATATATAAGTACAGAATTAGTATTCAAATAATTATTTTAAATAATTTGCTCATAATTAAATAATCTTTAAAAGTTCTGTTATAATTTAGTTATTTGAAAATTTAGTATTTATTACATCTAAGACTCTAATTTATAAAATATAATAATAATAAAATTGTTAATAATAATTTAATTTAAGGAGCCACAGTGTTATAAAGTTAATTTTATTTGAATAATATGTTGGATAGTATTTTATTTTATGCTTAAAAATGTAATATAAAAAATAGATGATAAGCATACTTAATAACTCGAAAATCGTAGTTTGATTTAAAAACCCGAATTATAATTGTGAGCGTATGAGATAGTAGTATGATCCAATATCGTCTCTTTTATAAATCTGCAAATAAAAAGTGTGGTAAAATAGTATCCATATCTTAAATTTGTTTATCTATAGTGAATTATTTAATTTTAATTACTAATATGCACTTTTTTTAAAAAATAAATATTATCATAGTTGTAACTGTTACTTAAAAAACAATATAACGTTATTTATAACTATATATGTATAGTTATAACTATTCATTCTCTTTTAGTTACATCATAGAGGCAAAATTAAAGATGATTTAATTTTGTTTTTAATGCTTTAATTATTAATTATAAACAGTCAATATAATAATTAAATTTTTTTCAATAAAGTATGAACCAATAAAAAGCAAGAAATTTAACATTTCTAATCTTATGTAAATTTATTAAAATATTATAATATACTTTAAACAGAGTATCTATGTAAATAACTTATGTAAGTAATTAACTATGTTTTGAAAAGACATTTGTTAAAATAATGAAGTTTTTAATATTTTTTATGTGCTTGTAGAGGAAAAATAAAGAACCCAATGACAAATTTAATGATACAAATTACGTATATTTTATATGGATTTTTCCTTAATTGTTTCACATTTTTTTTAATATTTTTTTTTACAATTTCTCATAAAAACTAATCATATACATGTTTATCTTTGAAATATAAAGTTCATTTGTACGGAGCATCTGGAGAGTGTCTGCTGATAAGTGGTCGAACTCCATTTGCGTTCAGACGCGTAACGACGTATTGAATCATCATTTTTATTCTAGGTTAACTTTAGAAAAATATTTTCAATTTTAAAATATAAATTCATCTCATATTTTTCGTTCATGGATAGAAAATGGTTTTATTGCCTTAATCAAGGCTAATAAAATTTTCTAATTTCTAATTATTCGCATAAATATACTTTGTAGATTAAGTACACCCAATTAATGGGTAATTAGGCAATTGATGAATTAAAATCATCATTATATCGGACTATTTATCTTACAAATATATCAAGATGATTAAAAGGACTGCATCACTTACAATAGAAAATATATATATCGATTGAATTTATATTCTTACAATTCGGCAGTAATATTTATAAAATTATTTTACAAATATCTAGTTACGTGGTTTAATTACATAAATCTTAAACTTTGATCAGTTAGATATAATAATTTATAAAGATATCTAAGGATATATAATAAGAATAAGAATAAGATCATAATAAATAAATAAGAATAAGATCTACACAAAATACCTACTGTTTTCAATTCAGAATTTCGCAAAAAAGTACAAAAAAATTTGCATCTCGACACATTAAAAAAAGTATCGTTAAATTTAATATTTTAAATAATTTACTTTAATTGAATTATTATAAATGTTAACTAAAACAATTTATCTTTATATTTAAATACGTTCTATTCAATATTATAACTAATAATTTCTAGTAACATTATAATGTTTATATACTTTAAAAATAGAAGTCTAAGTAAGTTATAAATCAGCAAGTATTTTTTTGTTTGTGAAATACTTCATTAATCTGTTAGAGAATGTTAATTTTAATTCAAAATCTACTCTTATCAGGGTATGAGTGATGATTGAATGAATTGCTTTTATTTTCTACTTTCTCTAATCAAACACGAGTGAATAACATAAAAATTTATCAAACAGAAGTAATATAATTGTAGTTTACATATTTATAACTAACACTTTCGAAGAGGCTGGAAATTAACGTTGTTAGCATTCAATAGTTTCTTTGGGCACACTTTATTTCGACCATTTTTTGTATTTTATACAATATGAATAATTTAATTCCAATATTGATATAACTATTCTTGTGTTTTTTAAAACTTTTAGTATTTTAAATGAAACAATACTTACTGAAATTTAAATTAAATACAGCATAACAAATTTTTCTATTTCCTGATTCAAAATGTATGAATTAATAATAAAATTAAATTGAATCAAATATAAAATTAATAATAAAATCAAAATGAATTAATAATAAAATTAATAATAAAATCAAAATGAATTAATAATAAAATTAAATTTTCTTAGAAGTCATTTTGAAAATACT
Source organism: Ceratosolen corneri (assembly GCA_030522565.1). Lineage (NCBI taxonomy): Eukaryota > Metazoa > Arthropoda > Insecta > Hymenoptera > Agaonidae > Ceratosolen > Ceratosolen corneri. Next base: position 52,110 of record JAPYYT010000055.1, on the reverse strand, counting down.
TACTTTAAAATGTGAAGTATTTTTATATTTAAAATAAGAACGATCTAAAAAGTAAACAGATGATTATATTTTTAAAAATAGAATATAAAGGCTTTAAAGAAAACAATAAAATTTTATATTGTTGAAGCAAACAAAATATTTTATTATTAGATATTATAGTACAGTACATAGCCTGTGACACATTAAAACAGAGCATTTAATATATATACTAAATAAAGAATCATTTTACGTTATATATAATAATGAATCTTAATATCACAATTACAAAATGTTACTTGTTTTTAATTTTTAAAATTTTTATATGGTTTCATATTATATTTATCAGACAAAATATTTGCTCAAAATTTTTGATTTTGTGTACATAGTAGGATAAACTTTTTGTTTATTTAAGTATACTGAATGATTTTCGAAAACCAATTGGATAAATTTAAAAATAAACTTTATGAAAAGAATTTCAAGTATATCTGATTTTAAGATGAATCAGAAAAAATATTCGAGCCACACCGCACTTATTCTTTTAACTTATCTGAGTAAACTTTCATGCTCTATTCATTTTTTGTAAATTTTTCAGTTTTTTTCAATAGACCGAAAATACAGAATTTAAATTCTTAAAAACTCAAAATATTTTCATTTATTTTCTTTTCTATCGTTTATTTATTTCATATAGAACAAATTTTTGTTATAGACAGTGACAAAGTAACAAGAAAGTAGTATCATTATGAAATAATATATGGACCTAAGTTTCATTTATAAGACGAAATATTATTGCACATTAATATTTATTGAAAAGTAAATATTTTTAATTTTCTATTAAATAATATTATAAAAATTACATTTTTACAAATTCCAAAAAATCCGAATCATTAATTATGAGTTGAAATAAAAATAAATAAAAATGAATAAAAATAGAAATTTGATAAAAAATTCAAAAATTTATTTTAACTTTTTTCAAGAAAACATAAAAGAGCTTTTATAAAAGAAAATAATTACAATGACACATTTCAAAATTATACTATATTTAAAAAATATTCTATATTAAACTTGAATAATAATAACTTGAACAATATTATAAGTTTAAACTATGAAAAGTTTTTCTTAAATAAAAATAAAACATTTATGATTAAAAAATTATAGGCATTGGATATTTATTCCATAGAAATTCACGTTGATCACTTGTTTCTATTATTGACAAATCTATACGTAGTTAAAATTGTATCATTTATAATCAGAAAGTTTGTCAGTAGAAAAAAGTTATATACAATTATGCATGCTCTTGTCGTTCTTTTGCGATCAACAACTGTTGAAAACAGACTATATCACATTCCGTATTACATCATTTTTCTTCTGGACCCTCTTTTAGAATTGTTTGTTTTGTTTATTATATTATTTATTTATTTTATTATTATAAGATTCGACTTCTATTTATGATTCAAAATGTGAAACAACATATAATATATTTTTACGTATGTACTATATTTAGCTATAAATATAAGTCGCAAGCTAATATTTCATAATAAAACAGGGCACAATCACTGTCATATTATTATTACTGTTTATTTTTTTATTTTTTTATCCGTTTTGTTTATGTTCGATAGATTTCAGATTACAAATACAATATTAAGTTTAAATAACATAACGATAATAATATAATATATATATGCAATATTAAAATTGACAAGATATATTCTACTAACTAGGCACACTTATTTCATAACAAGAAAAAATAATTTTTTTTCTTATCTTTTTTATTTGGACACAATTTCAGATACAAGTCTTTATTTTATTTATTATTTAATTTGAAGTAGCTCATTTACAATTACTTATTCATTTATGTATTTCAATGAAAACAATGAATGTTCTTATCGATGATGCTTAATGTATCAACAATAATGTCACAGTGAATTCTCATTAATAATAATAACAACAACAATAATAATAATATTTATTCAGGAAGTAAAAAAATTTTTTTAATAATAATTGCAATAGTTATTTTTTATAAATGTAGTGTTAATGCGTACAATATATAATTATACATATTACGATTAGAGAATACGTTGCTTTGTGTTAACATTACACTACTTTTTTATGTCCCTAAAATACCTTTTGTTAATACATCATACTCGCCAATTATGTAATAGTAAATATTTGTCCTTTATTATCATATAATATTATGGAAAAATAGAAACTTCAAAAAATCAAACAAACGTAATGGAGTATCAGGGGCTACGGGTGAAAATTTTCCAATTACGCGTTAGCTTTAATAATTTGAAAAAATTTCACGAATTTATTGATAATATTTTTTATTAATTAATACAACAAGAATGATTCATATCCTTCCTTGTTCAGTTTTTTCAATTTTTATTGCGATTAATTTTTTTGACTTCGAATTTTGAAGCGCAAATAACTTACCCGTAACTCCTAATGCCTTGACCGTTTACCGTGTACGTGTATAGTGAATTCGTGCTTCTTTCATATTTTTCCTTTTGTAAATGTTTACTTTTTATTACTTTATATATTACGATAAAATTTTAATTATACTATAATATAATCGCAATTTCTTATGTAAGTTACAACCGTTAGAAATTATTTGGTTATTTTTTATATACAATTGTTCCTCTATATGCACCCGATGAATTATTTTTATAGTCCATTTAAAAAAAATATCTACTTGTTAAGAAAGTTAAAAATCGAATTTATAAAAGCCAGTTTTGTGTCCTATTTAATTAGATCTTATTTATTTTCTTTCATCCACATTTTATTTTATTTTAATATAATTGAATGCAAAACATCGTTTTATTTATTTTTCATCCTTTACACATTTTCGAGGCTTATTTAGGATTTCGCAAGAAAATATTATTTTTCATATTTCTTATATAGAAATATCATTCTTATCCCTCTGATTTGATAAAAAATAAAGTTTGAACGAATAGAAAAAAACTTGTTTTTGATAAAACGAGTAAACAATCGTGAAATAGAAAAACTATTTTTGTAAAATTATAAATTGATATCCTTTTTCGTTGTTATTGATGGATTACTATTTATGTATTTCTTCTTTTAAATGTAATAAATTTTAAATGTAACGAAAAATAATGTTATCTATTTTAAATATAAATTTTTAATTGACATTTTAATTTTAGTACATTTAATTTTTTTAATTAAAAATATTCCCTTTTTATATTTATTAAGTAACAATCGATTATGATAATTAATTAAATAGTTACAAAAATATAACTAAGTTTAATTAGATTTCGGTCAATCGATAACAAAAAACTTTTCAAAATAAAAAATAATATTTCAAAATTCAACTTTAAGTTCGATACAACAATTTTAGTACGAGTAATAAAATATAATACAAAAGTATTTTTTATATTTACTTGTAATTTATCATTATCTCCGAGTCAAAAATTTAATCGACTTAATCAACATTAATTATACCATAATATAGATTAAAAAACATTCAGTTTCTTTTTTTCTTCACAAATATTACATTTTCATAAGCATAATGCTAATCGATTACAATTTATAATTAAACGTAGAAATATGATAGAAAAATATAATTGGTAGAAGAATATAGAGATAGAATAAAATTAGAATTAATTATTTGTATCAATTATTTTAATATATATCGCGATGTATCGAAATATTTAGTCCTCATTGAAAAATTGATTTTACACGCATATATTTTTGTTTTGACCATTTTGATCATTTACAGATTTTATTACTTTCTTTCTTGCCTATATGTGATCTTTAATAATCTTTTAATATATTGATAATCTTCATCGCCCTTACTCAATTTGCGCTTTATCATTTTCTTTCTAATTAAAAATTTATGGTTTTCGGGGCCTTATTTATCAATTTTGAATAAAAAATTTGTCTGTATTGAAAATTTCGTTTTCCCTATTTTTACCCTACCAAAAGAAAATTTTTGGTCAATTTTATAATAATAATTCTTTAATTCTTTAATAGTTTTAATAATAATTCTTTAATTTTTTAATAATTTTAATAATATTTTTTTAATTTTTTAATTATTTTAATAATAATTCTTTTTTATACACTTTTTACAGATAATTTTTATCAAGTATCATTTTTCAACAATTTCTTTTTCCTTTTCTCATGAAAAGGCTTAACAGATTAAAAGTTCCCTATGTGTTTTTATTCATTATTACCATTCAAAAATTGTAAAACTGCATACGTACACATTTCGTATATACAATACTTTTCTTTTTTACATTTTTTATGCTGGTGAAAGCCTTCTCTTAATAAAAATAATAATTCCTCATAACTATACAATTATAAACAATTGTATTTTTTTACTGATTTACAAAAATTTTACTTTATTATTTATTCCGTTAATTACTTTATTTTAGAGATCTTATATCAGAATAATATTTCAATAATTTTTAATAAAATTGGAACACGAGCTAACCTGCTGCTAAGGACAACAATGTCGAGATCAGTGCGTAAATTACACAAGAATAACAATTCTACGTATGTATTTTCTATTAATACAGAAGGATATAGTAGGTGTACATTTATATGAAAATAAGTAAAATATATAACAAAACAGATTTTTTTTAATGATCCATTTTATATTATGAAAATTTGTAATAACATAAATAAATTATGTTCTCACTTTGCTTTTAAAAAATTGTAAATTTCACCTGGATAATTAAGAATTCAAATAATTACATTTATTATATTAAGCATTTAAAAAGTTTATTAGCGGATAAATAATTAATTTTTTATATTATTACTTTTTACAATCATGTAATCGTATTAATGAAGTTTGATCATATCGATTTTTATTATCATGTAAGGCAATGGGTGAATTAATTTTCAAAGAAAAAACTGAAAATATCTTAAAAGCAAATATAGAATTAAATATATATTTCACTAAAATCTATATGCACAATTCAATATAATTTATGAATAGTCGATTATACAAAAAGTGTTTATTCTTATTCATAGAATATTTTGTAATTACATTAAAAACATAAGAACTTGCAAAACAATATAAATATGCATGTAAAAGTTAAAAAGTTTTTATTTTGTTTTATTTTAAACATTCACGTGCACCTATGTTTATATATTTATGTGTTATGCATGCGCACATGTATGTACATGCATGCCTGCTAATGTCAAATAAATCACATGCAAAAAAGTACACCAATAATACGCAAATATAGACACAAGTATAATACGGTTAAACAATAACTTTTTTTTTCTAAAAATACTTGTTCATAATATTTCAAAGTCATAATAATATTGTACATTACTACGGATAACTTTTTTGCACATTAATTGTTACAATTATGAAATATTGTAAATAATCAATTTTTCAAGATTAAAAAAATTAAAAAAATATTAAACATAAAACAATATTTTTTATTAATTATTAAAATTATTTATTTAACTTATTAATTTATTATTTACTATATTTATTGAAAATCAATTCATATGTCATGAATGTTTTATTATAGAAATTTACGAGATTTCTATTTTAACTATTAGAATTAGAGGTTGGAAATGCACTCATTCAGATTTAATTTTATAATGATTTATCATTATAGGTATTTAAGGGATTTTATTCGTAATTACTATTATAATATTGCGTTAAAAAATTTCTTGAGATTGTTTTTAATTTAAATACATTCATGTGGTAACTAATCATATCTAATGATAATTTTAAATTATATTTAATTAGAATTTTAAAGTACTCGTGATGTATTTAAAATTTAATAATAAAAATATATATTTAAACAAACTATGTAAGTATAACTTTTGTTTTAAGGAATTTGTTTTAATAAAATTGGTTAAACGTATTCTACAGCAATTGGTTTAAATAATAGTAATCATGTATAATATGTTTGTAAGGAATTTTCGTTCCTTTAAATCTGTATCGCTTAAACTTAATAATAATGTATAATTCATATAATAACTTAATGTAGCTCTTAACTTAATGCTTCATATTATCTTCAATTATTTCTGCTTTATAAGAGAATAACATTTCACATTATTTGTAAACATAATGTAATATTAGCTAGTCTTTAAAATATATGTAATATTTAGTTATTTTTTAAAAACTGAAGTGCTAATTACTCCCTTTTTAATGAAAATATTTACATTCTATGAAATAAAATTAATTACGGAATATTTTAACGATAAAAAATATTACAATAGTATAATTGAATGTAATATATATTACTAATTAACATCATCTTTTTTACATTTTTTTCTCTATAACTTTTGTCAATTTTCAATTGGCAATTTAACAATATAATCAATTTCAAATAGATGAATTAGATATTAATTGATATTTATAGAACATTCATGAATAAATTATATGTTTGTAAATTTTACATGTATATCTTTGTATGTTTCAATAAGGATATATTTGATTTATTTTTTATTATTTCTTCCAGTCTTATTTTTTGTTTGAATTCTTAACAGTTCATAAGAACGCTATATATGCTAATTGCCAGATTGAAGTTACATACTTTATTCTTCATTTTACGTTATTTTTTGAAAAATTTAAACTTTTCTAGCTTCATAAATTTTTATTACTTCATGTTTAAAATTCGTCCTACATAGTAAAACAATTTTACTCTCTTAATACTATTGTTTTTTATTCTATTTCGTTTGTTTTCTTTAATAATGGAGTCGCTATGAAAATTCAATGGCATCGTTTTTTGTGTAAACTCAATTGTTAACAAGTGTAATATATATATACAATTTATTAATTTCAAGAACATAATCTTTTTTTATATTTAAAACGAGTTACAAACGTTAATTACCAAACAAGAAGATTAATAAATCCGTTTTTTCATAGTATTTATAGAAATTATTTAAATTACTTTTAATTAGTCTTTTTTATATTCTAAATTAACTTATAACATATTATTTACTGTATTCTAAATTTGTATTTATACATAAATTTTATATTATCATTTAGAGAAAATTTCGAAAAATTTTTCTGCAATGTATTAAATATATTAATTGTAAAACTCATAAAATTTTTAAATTTATTTAATTAATTAATTTTTTATTTATTATTAGATTTGGTAAATTTTTATTTAATTAAAATTGAATATAATATATTTTATTGATGCTTAAAAAGGAATACAATTATTGTATGTAAAAATTTCTTCATTCAGTTTTGAATTGAACATTTTTACATTAACATAAAAAATAATTTAATACAATAATTGTAAATAAATCTAATTTTAAAACAATTATAATATATACATACATATATATATATATATATATATATATATATATAGTATATAATATATAATATATAATACAGTTATATAATATATAATCCATACTTGTATAATACACTATAATACCGAAGTTTTAACTGTCTTTCACTTTTATCATTCTTAATTATTGAAAAAATCTTGAATAGTAAGTGTAAATTATTTTATTGTAAAAGATAAATTTTAATTTTAATAGTTTATAAAAAATTCGATGGAAGACGAATCAATTCACTTGTTTAACATAAGTACTTATACGAAAAATATAATCTTACATATACTTATGCAAAAGTTACACGATAGAATTTATAAATGATATATTTATAAACGTAATATACAATAAATAGATTCCTTTGATCGTAAAATTTTTCATTATTGAATTTTTATATGATCAGTATAAATTATTAGAAAATTTAATATTGATTTCATACAGGAAACATTACTTATCTTATAAAATAATTATATAATATTAATTTATATATAATATTATTTTATTGATTCAAGTCTTCATTACATAAATACACTATTAATACTTAGTTAATTTATTTAATTTGTCAGAATTGTATTTTATTGATTATAATTTAGTTAACTTCCATTTTAAATAAATAATGCAATAGTTTACTTACCACAGTTAGAAGAGTTATTTTATTATTGAAGGAATCAATTTGATAAAAAATTGATAAATTTTTATCATACGAATATAACAGATAAAAGCTCAAATGACAATAGTTAAATGCACAATTTTAACTATTTCGTATTACGTGGATTATACAGAAAAATAAATCTAAAGACACAGAAATTTGTAATGAATCTACATTTATAACCACTATTGTTAAACTATACACGTTTATTCACAGTATATCAAAAATGACCGTTTAAGTTCTACTGACGATGAATACTAAGTATTAATAATCGATAATACAAAATGACATACTCTATAATTATACTTTATACATTCATTTAATATTATAGTAAAGTATCCTTCGAGGATCACGACCTTTTATTTCATAGGAGTTTGAAATAATGTTGCATACCATTCTTAACCTCGATTATGAATTTAATATCATTATTTAATATGAATAATAGTGCTTATATATTTAAAAATTACATCATTCCGATTATATGAACTAGAAAGACGCATTATCATATGATACGGATTAGATATAATTTATTCTTCTTTAGCATATGCTATCTTGGCTTATGATTAATATATTTTAAATTTATATAATTTAAATATACCTTTGTGAATGTACGAAAAATTATATTCGTTCGTCTACATTTACTTTCGATTGAGTAATTTTAGAATATTTGGATCATAATTAGAATAATAATTGCTAAGATAACAATTATTATTACCGAGAGACGACGGTAGAAAAAATAAAATTTATTCTACAAAAGACTACACGCTTATTGCATTTCCTAGCATTATGTTTTCATTCTCACAAGGTGGATCCCATCAATATCAGGTCAGTTGAAATCTTGTTTTTTTTATACTACCACGACATTTCTTTTTCATATTTAAATACAATTATTTTTTTAAATACTTACATGCTAAGAAATACCTATTCGAGAAACTTGACGAAACAAATGAATTGCTTATTTATTAATATCGCAATTTATATTCACATCACAATATGATTAAAAGTTGAAAATGTTACTTTAAAAATATTAATTATTCTAAGTCCTTAAGATTTTTAATAAGCTCTGTAAGCGTGTAAGTATTGGTTATAAAAAAATATACTAAAAGTACTCTACGGAATATACAAAAACATAATTATTATGTCTAAAGTAAATTAAGATTTCGATTATAATTCAAATATTTCTATATAATAATTGTAATATAATTAAATTGTTGCCTTTCTATTTTAAAATAAGCTCCATACATCTTGATTTTTACATTAAATATTTAGTTATAAAATATTAGAACAAATTTTTTAACTAAATTTAAGGTAATATAAATTTTTGCCAATTTTTCAATTTTAAACCAATAATAACAATCGTAATTTAGTGATGTTTCTGTACAATAATCTAACTTCCAATCGATTCAATTATCCAGTTTCTATTATGGAATACAGCTTTCACTCTGTAAAAAATCGATCAAATTATCATTGATTGATCATTGAATCATTGATCAAATTGAGTTCTATATTCAAATTCTAACATTCGAATATAAATTTTAAAAATATACAATTATTGGAATCTTGTTTTAATAAAAGAAATGGTTATTGAAGCTATTAAAAATACATATAAATAAATATATATTCATACATCTGTTCAAACAAGAATCAGATATTTGATTTTTCATAGTCGGTTAAATTCTTCCTTTTTAATTTTTAGTGAAAGAAATATCTGTTAAAATTCCAAGTAATACTAATAATTACGTTAATTGAAATATATAATTTACTATTTGTTTATTTAATTTTTATTTGATTATTTAATTTTTATTTAAAACTGTATTAAAAAATAATTCACTTGTTATTAAAAATTTTTTAAATTTAAAATTAGCATTTTATTTTTGTAAAATGAGTTAGTTTTAAAAATATTAAAAAATATTAATTATAAAAAGTTAATAATTCGATAAGATTGAATATATAAAGATGAATAATTCATAATAAAATTTATATTAATAAAAATAAACTTTAAATAAATTTTATATTAATAAAGTTTTATTTAACTTTTAAAATTTAAAACACATTAATTTATTTAAAAATAACTTAAATAAATAAGGTACATTATATATTATGAATTAAAAAGTAATTAATAAAACAATATTTTTAATATTTTACTAATATTGGTTAATAATTTTATAATTAATATGGTCTTGTAATGTTTTATATTTATTTTAAAAAGAATTTTAAATAAGAAAATAATTTTTGTTTATAAATTCTTTAATTATAAAAGATAATATTCATTTGTTTAATTTCAATTGATTCAATGAAATTTCATTATTTATTTTTAATAATATAAATATTAATATTAAATAATATAATTTGTTATAAAAATAATAAAATATAAAATAATACAATTATAAAGATAAATATAAATTAAAAGCCTTACGACAATATTATTTGTTTAATATTTGTATTATTTATAAAAGTCTTTGCAATAATTAAAATATTTAATAAATAATCAAAACCTTTTGTAATCATTTATTTATAGTTCTATCTTATCATATTTTCCTCTTAATCTAATATAGAAACTGAAAGTAATGAATCTAACTCTGTTTAAGTTAATTGAATAATATAATCTTTATACATGTTTTAGCAGAAATAGAACTTGTAAGATTGTAAATATTTAAAATTCACTTTTCTTCAAGCAATGGGTAGAGTATAAAATATGATATTATGGAAGTGTGGTTGGTACTTGATAAATTCTTTTTAATTTATGCATAGAAAAATATTAGTATTCAATATTTTATAATTTATTCACATATACAAAATTTTACTTATCCTTATTATCATCTCATCTTATAATGCATCTTTTATCATTAACCTCAATCATTATTAGGATATAAAATCAAAACGATTTCAAAATAAAGTTTGTCTACTCATTAAGAATTTAGCCCTATTTATTTCTAGTTTATTTTAATCAATTAGTCAATAAATGAAAATTGTCAGTAAAAAATTATTGGACCGAATTTTTAATGATTCTTTAAAAATCACTTAATTACAATTAATTATTATAATCACACTGTAGAAAATGAAAATTTTCCTCTTCTAGTGTATTTTTTTATAATGTAATAATGGCTACACATGTCAAAACAAACCATCAATCATTGTTAATCATATTTTTATACACGTAAATTCGTAAAAAATTTTCATCAAAAAAATAAAAATGGATTTTTATTGTACTATGATTAATTCAATAAAATTTGTGCATCGCTTATCGAAATTTCTTTCAATAGTCTACAATTCCATTTCAGCTTATTTAAGTAGGAACAGTGATAATAAATTATTTATTTTCGTTTAATAACTTTTGATCATATAAATATGCAGTTTGAATTGTTAACGAGCATTTAAATATTAGAATTTTGTTAGTCTTTCCCTTATTATTTTTTGTATTGACTTACATACTCAAAAATTTATCTATGAAGATAATATAAATTGAGTACACATAAGTTGTTAATAACAATATTATAGTGTTATTACCATCATGAAAGTTTTTTTCACAATTTAAAGTCTTTATTCTTAAAGTATTTATTCTTAGGTAGTAATCTAATACAAATTTAGTTGGAATATTTTATTTTATGATTTGTTTAAATTATTTATTAATAAGATAGTCCTATTAACTTAGCATCATTGTTTTCTAAGATTGTTTATATTTTTCATTCCTTACAATTGCGATATTTTGCTTTTCTCTCATTCTGTTTCATTTTATAAATTTATGTATGTAAAGGACTTTTAGAAATATTACTTGCAAAAGCTTTCATATAAACAGCAGATGTATGTCTACAAGATTCGCACCTGCAAATATAAGCCTCTCAATATGAGTTAACAAAATAAAAAAACATGAAATAGATGACATTTATTTAACTTCATTTTGAAGCAAAACCTAGTAACTTAAAAATTGTATTGACTATTTTAATTACAAAAAATAAACTTTTGAATTTTATTTTTTAATTTTTCAATAATCTACCATAATATTAAAATATGCTAATATTCTTACGAAAAATAGTATTTTATTATCATTATTTTTAATTATGATAGATACTATTATATATTATTTATTTGTTTATCAATGAAAATTTATATTGAATGAAATATCATAGGTCTTGTATTTAACGAAAATATTTTATATTCATTTTTATTTTTTTGAATATTAAAAAATTGTATTTCTCTTATGTAATTATATTATATTACCAATAACATTAAAAATGTTTTTTAATTTATATAATTTTTGGTATTTTATAAATTTTGTGGTTTATAAAAATTAAACGTATTTAACTATACAAGTTAATATTTTAATGTGATAACTTCTGAATTTTAATATCAAATAAATTTCACAAGAGAACATATCTGAATAATATAATACATCACAGGTGCGAATCAAAGATATAACGAACTATATGAATTATTCAAAACTACATTCTAGGTAGTACATATGACTTTTTAATTACTTATTCACATTAAATATGCGTTTTATCATATATCATTTAACATATTTATTTTTCAAATTTAAGTTAAAATAGAGAAATAATAAATAAATCATAATTTTGTGACAGTAATATGACGATTAATAGAAAATTAATCTAACAATTTTTAATCGAATGAAAAAATTTTAAAATGTCATAATTTATCGTTTTGTTACTTACGCCATTATCAATTTAAATTTTCTAAGCATTATGATTATGACAATTATCGATAATAACGATCCATTTATTTTGACCAAAATTTTCTCATATTTTTATTATTTCACTTATGAATGCATCATTCAGTTTTTTAATCGTTGCGCTCATTATTATATAATTATTATCATAATTATAAATCATTATATTTACATATAAAGTATAGTTTTGTATATTCGTGTAAAGCATATGTGTAAATTAGTGTATAATAGTGTATGTATACAAATGTATTTATAATTTCTTTTATTTCAAGAAAAAATATTTTTACTTATATATATTAGTATCTTAAATCTTCAATTATTATTTGAATTAGTTATTCTTATCGATCTCATTTTATTTTTAACAATATAAAATTTTATCATTTATTACTTAATACATAACTAGTTTTCTTTTTAGAATTTTTAACAATTCATACAATAGCTAATTTTTTATTTTATTAGTTAATTTTCCTTTTTTTCTATGACCAAAGTTGCAGTAGTTCCATCATTCAATATTCATATCGCGTAAATATAAAATACATTGAATACATTTATAATGTTATGTAAGGATATCTTTGATATCTCTAAATATTTATAGGCCCAATTATTTTTCACTATAAGACATGTGCGATTAAATAACTCAGCTTATGTAAGAGTAGAAAACGATTGCAATGATCACTATCCGTTTCACAAATAATTTATGAATAAGTCTCATAGATAAAATATTTTGTATGGCTCATGTATGTGTGTTAATATTTACTTTTGTAAGTAAGAAGCACACGTGATTGCTACTTCTAAAACTACAAAATGTGGCCTAGAAAATGAATTGTTATGTTTATGTAATATTTTATAATAAAGAAGAGAGAGATAATAACAAATTCTAAATGTAATGTATATTTTCACACTGCAATTATGATTTTTGTCAATTTTTAAAATAAAACATGAACGTACGCATAGAAATGTACACAGCCGATTTCTGTTTCTAATCACTGTAAAATGTTTAAAAAGTGAATCTATGATCGAATGACCACCGGTAATTACATTTTAAGTTATTCTTATTTAATAATCAATATTTATTTCGTTACAATAAAGTCACATTTTGACATAAATTAACCTTTAAAATTTAGAATTTTTAATATCTATAAAATAAACATTACAGAAAAAAATAACTTTACCTGGAAATCTATTTTGTACCCTTTATCATTTTTACTCTATTAAAAATTAATTTGAAGTTATTAAACTTTTATATGCATGCAAATTTATTAATGGTAAAAAGTTAAGAATACAAAAACACTCAATTACAATAAAAAAAATGTAATCATTTAATTAAAAAATTTAAAAATTATAGCAATGGTTTTACATGTATTTTTTTTTACTTTTCCTGTCTTTTTAACGCATCAATGTGTGCACATACATATATAAAGAAAGATAATTTCAGGACTAAAATATTTTTATTACATTGCATTTGCAATATCAAAAAATAATTATTACAGATATACAACTGGCCACTTTACTTTTCTATTTTCCTATTTTATCTTTTCTCAATTATATTTCACATTTCAGTATTATATTATTGTGATTCAAATATATAAATAATCTTAAATTATTTAACATTGGCAAAGCATAATTTTTGTTTAAATTAAAGAGTATAACATTGAATTTGTAATACACATTTAACAATTATTATTTTAAGCGAACTAATTTATATAATTAAACTGTGCTTCTAAATTTTCTAATCGTTTGCTTAATTATTTGAAAAAATCAATTTATTTATTTGTTCTTTATTTCTCTTTTATCATTCATTTACTATTTTCTATTCATTCATAAACAAAAAACTTTCATCAGTATAGTTAATTTTAGTATTAGAGATTATTGTTATAGTCTTGTGCTTACCTACTGAATTACGATTTTTTTTTAATCAGTAAAATTGGGATAAACATAAAAAATCAATTTTCTCTACTTTGTTTTCCTTATTTTAATTTGTTACTTGTGACAATGCACTTTTTGTAGTGCTTGCATTTAATAGGCTAAAATAAATAGGCTACAAAATGTGTAGCGTAAATAAAAGAAAAAAATATAAAAAGTACTCATAGATGAATTTCGACTAAATTTCATTCAATTTTCTGACATATTAAGAAAAAAGTTGACATTCCTTCATTATTTAATATTCAGTACGATGTTATAAATATATATCTTCTCATTTTGTTACTCATGAGTTTTAATTTTGATTTATTTTCTTTACTTTACTTTTACCTCATTTTTATATTATATCACTTGTATAACCACGATATGTTTGCGTTCACTCGTTACAAATTATGTTTTTAATAATTTAAATTCATATTACAAAATTTTAAAAAAATTGAAAATAACTAATATTTCGTAATGAATAATTTTATATAGAATCTTAAAATCAATACAAATTTTTTTTTTTTTCGTTAAATAATAGTCTAGACTACATGTTAAAATTAATATAGTTGTTATCTATATAGTTGTAAAATATTGTTATCAGTATATTTTAAATAAACAAAGATTTATTAAAATGTAATAAAATCAAGAAAAACTTTTTCTCCAATATTAAATAAGTGTTTTAAAATTGATTTTAAATTAATTTTACATTTTTAATAAATCCTTATACATACACTTATGATTTAAAAAATTTGTATATTTTTAAACAAAAAATTAAAATAATTATTTTTGCTAAATAATAAATTAAAAATAAAGTACTAACAAGGTTATAAAAAATGAACAACAATTAGATGTGTATGTTGTAAATTAATCAATTTTTAGTCCATCATACATTTCAACACATATATATATAAACTTTTGATAGTACAGTTTTTTACATTTCTATAAGTAACACAGTCAAGATTTTTAATCTAAACAACCTGAACAGAAGAAAATTAAACGTATCACCTATTCAACTTTATGAATGCTATAAAGTTTTGTAAAAGAAAAAACCCAAGAGTGCTTTTTGGATTGTTCTTCTTGGAAGCTTCATGTAAAAAGACGGGAACGATTATACTAATCCACACCACTAAAACGCAAGCATAATTGTTCCAACATCGGAAATACAAAACATCTAACGCTTTCATTGTAAGCAAAACCTACGCATAAATCAAGGAATACATACGGTGTATTCCGAAACCGTTTTTTCCATTTTGTTAAACAAATCCGAATAAAGAAGGCTTTATTACTTACATCTGCAATAAATTGTTAAATATTTTTTTGCTTTGTTTAATTAATAATGATGTTTGACTTTTATATGTTTCTCTAATAATTATTTTTTATATTCAAACTACTTCGATTTATGCTTCTTTATGTTCCACGGTTAGTTTTATATTTGAGACTACTGTATTAGTTTAGTAGCTTTTCCAATCACATAGATTGGAATCCAATTATTTCGTTATAATATTTTTTTAAAGATTTCCTTAAATCAATGAAATATTAAATTACGCACCAAAAAAGGAACAATTGTCAAATTAACCATTTATATATCTTTATGACATTATCTTTATTATCATAAAGTTCAGTTTTCTGATAAATTAATTAATCGATATTAAAAAATAAGTAAGTAAAATGGATAAGTGTTAATTAATTGTAAATATTTAGTTAAAATTAATTTCATATGTGTAATATTTTCATGTGATTTATCAGTATTATAGTTAAAAAATAGGTATAACGTAGAGTTTGAAATAATATTAGTTAGAATAAGTTATAATGTAAAATATTGAAATCTTTAATTAAAGATTACTAGAGGTATTAAAATTTATATATATTTATATTAATTAAATATTTTGTTAATTAACTGAGAGAACTAAATGATCGAGAACATAATAATACCATAGATAATTTAAATGGTTGTGAAAATGGAAGCTCTTATTTATCAGATTGTACGCTAGAAATAGTACGATATTACAATGAATAGCATTCTTCTTGAATAAAAAGGGGATATCGAATCAACTAGAAAGTGTCTGAGGCATATTTCATTATTACTTCAGTGTATTACAAAATTGGCACTATTGCATTACAAGAAGTAACTTATTAATCAATTTGAAAAACCTAATACCTCGAATAGCTTAACACTACTTAATTCTGATTTTAAAATAATCGTCAATCACTTTTTTATTTTTAATTAATTTAAGAATAAGAAAAATATTATGCTAGTTTTCTGCAAATGATGAAGACAAAAAAATAATCATTCGACGTTTTTATCTTGTTTCTCGAATAACGTATATATGAAGTTCAAAAGACTGGTCCCACCTAATTTTTTTCTCGATTGGGAATATATTAATAGGTAAAGATATTTAGCATTGTTAGGCAGGCGGTCAATAACTTTACACTAGAGCGATTGGATGTATAGACAAAACATTCTCCAACGCCAATACTATGAAAAATCCTTCGAAATAAGTTTTTTTAGTTTATCTATATCGGTGATGTTCCCTAAAGTAATTGACATGAAGATACATACGTATGTGTATGTTTATATGTACACATGTTTTAATACATTGAGTAATACACTTTGCGGCATGACCTCGAGAAACATCTTTTACGACATTACGCCAATTTTGTTCATCTATCTATTCTTAAGTTTCTTTTTTAGGCTTGTTCATATTATTATAGTTGGCATAATTACTAAAAGATTATCAATTTTCAATTTCAGTTCTTTATGGAACTCTCTTTATTTCCCCATTCATTACGAAGACAATTTTGTAAATCTTAAAAAAGAGCTATTCATGTACTCTTCGTTATGCTGCTAATTAACAAAAAAAAAACCAATACAAATAAAAAAATTAACAAGAGGTAAATTGTTCAAAAACATTTATTGTTCTCCACAGAGTAGTTTACAAAAATAAAACGTATGTATCGTACAGTAAATAAAATAAAATGACCAAAATATGTCAATTGTTCACGAGCTCGAAAATCAGTCGTCGATATCAGATTAAAAAATGTTCATCCTGCGCTTAAGATGTTCAAAAAGAGAGTATTAAAAGAATATAAACATTTAATATTATGTAGTATATATAAATCAAGTATAAATTACAAGGTACCAGTTGTATAAAAAACGATAAAGAAAAAAATGATTGACTGACTTGGTAAACTTTTATTAATCAATCGTTCTCACTTTTTCCGTCAATCTTAATTTCATTTTGTTTTTTCTCCCTCCTCCTTATTTCTAATTTCGTTTCAATTTAGTATGCTTTTCCTTTTTGTTCTGTAATTATACTCGTTTTTAATACTCTCATATCGCGCAAAATTTCACATTTAATACACAGCCTGTGCGTACAGTATCGTCGATCATTACACGGTTAATCTATAAACCTATAAATATTTTTCTGTTCCCAGGTTATTTATTTTTTAATTCTCCTTGATTTGTCACATCTTTTTTTATTATTTATGTATCACTTTTTGTTAATTTTTTAGGCTGAAATTTTAAAAAAATACATATCTCAATCTGATTTGCTGTGCGCGCACTGTTTGTGAATTTATTTTATTTTTTATTTTTCAACTCATATGCAACGCCCCTTATTTTTATTTAATGTGAAACTCGTTAAGCAACACACTTGTTTATTCTTTTAAATTGCTTGCGGCAAATTCTTTTTCTGCATCAACTTCCTTAACCTTATTAATATTATTATCATGTACCTCGTGCACATTACGCAATAATAATAGTTAATAATTATAATAATAAATACTATCAATAATAATAAGTATTTAAATACATGTATACAAAGTTAGTAATTATATATGAGTTAGGTTTGACGGAACGAATCACGACAATGCTTACGTGGTAATAAAAAATAAATTATTTAAATGTAACTTTGCATTTCGCTTCTAATTTGTTTTTTTATCTCTCGCATACTCTTCCTTTTAATAAAAAATAGAGTTCGTAATAATACTAATAATAATCTCAATGATAATAGCAATTTTAATAATAATAATAATAATAATAATAATAATAATAATAATGCATAGTCATAATTGTCATTCTAATAATTGATATAGTCATTTCAATAATAAAATTTGCAATTTTTATAAGATTATAATGCAACTTGATTATAAACAATAATTTCGATTTTTTACGATATAAATAATTTCAATAATAATAATAGATACATCAAATAGTAATATATTAATAATAATTATAATGATATATTGGAATATATCATTAATTATTTACGCTATTAACTATTATAATTAAGTAATTAGCTTTTTTAGTTTTAATATACCTTTTATGTGTATCCGGTCTATATATTGTATTTGTACACAATACGAAATAGCAAAGATTTTTTTCAAGAGGCCATGACTAGACATTCAATCATTATACATAAGTACACACTTAAAATTTAATAACAAGATGGTGGGCGGCACCATGAAATGGCCAATGAAAATTTCAACACTTTTAACCTAAACTACAATACTTTTCTTACTTTCAGTAAAAGCGTTAGTTCTCTGGCAATGTTTTTAAATTAATGATTTGTTTTTTCTTTTGGCGAAATTACGCATTATTGAAAATTTTATTTTTGAATATTTAAAAAAAATTTTTTATGGTTTCATAATATTTTCATTGTGATTTTTTAAACATACGAAAGACAGATTAATTATGAAAACAATTAAACGCGCCCACGTATCTCTACATATGGTCGAAAATTTCTAAATTCTATAAGGTTTACAATAGGATTTCTTATTTATTATTAACACCAAATTGTTACTTGATTTTTTACTTATAATAATTTTCCCACAATATGTCTCTCATTATTCATCATGCATTCGTTAAAGTATAATTGAACGATGGATGACTTTCAATCGATGTGTATTTATTTTCTCTTTTTAATGTTCTTATAACAGGAAATCTTAAGAAAAAACGGAAAAGGTATTACTTAATCTTTATATTGTCCTCCCATGTTTCTTCGTTAAAATCAAGTAACGAGAAACAGTATTTTTTAATTAAATAAAAATTTTGTGCAACAACATGTGTGTGATATATAATAACGTTTAACAGTATCTCTCAATAAAACATGAAAATTAGAAAAAAAGAATATCCTACCTTCTGTAACTTTCCGTTTTAGAGTAATCTATTTATTTTTAAGTTTTGTAGTCACATCCATGGACGGACGTCTTCTTAATCATTCAATATCTTTTATCGAGAAAAATAACGTAATTTTATATATGATGCCAAAATATTCTCACATGTCCATACATGTTACAATTGTTTTATTATTTCACGAGTAGGTTCAATTTCATTAGACAACCTTCTGAAAATCAAACTGAAGTTTATTTCGCAGCCTCTCTAAATATGTAAGCTTTTAGTTTTAGCTTATGTATCTCCTTTCTTGCAAAATTACAACTGCAATATCGCGTTTGATTGACTGGATGGAAGGCATTTGATTAAAGCCATTCCAGATTTATTTTAATTTTAATTTGATTTGTCAGTCTTACCAGAAACAAAGTACTTAAAATATTTAAGTAAGTATTCATCAAATACCCTCCTTGTATATTGAAGAGAAGTTTTGCGCTCTCTTTAATTCATTTTTCTCTCACATTTGAATTTCCTTGAGTTGTAAATTGATTTCGATTCGATGTCATTTGTTGTAATGCATTGGAACTATTCATTATCAATAAAATCCTGGTGATATTTTAGATGTTTTTTCGAAATGATAACTCTTAGTCATGATTGGATTAAAAATTGAGTTGTCCAGAGTTATTAATCTGATTTTGTTTAAAAATGTATTTCAATGTATTTACTCGTGTTACCTCAAGTAAAAATGTTTTTAGTTTTAAATATTTCTAATTTAGTATTGTTTCTTTACCGCAAAGAATTTATACTTTATGATTATTAGAAAATAAAAAAGACTATTCACACTATAAGTGAAGAAGTTCTTATTCTTACTTTCTTATACTTAAGAACCTTAACATCTTATAATTAATCACCTTAATCCTTAACCATCGAATTTGGCGTGTTTTTCGCGCTTTTTTAATACATTAACTAGGCATGCAACAATATATTGTATGAAGTAATATTAATATTGATAATAATGAAAAATAGTGATTAACTATACAAATCCTTCCTTTATGAATTTTCTTCTCTTATTTCATTTTCTTTGTTTTACATGTATAACATTATTTGGGCCCGGGAAGAATAGTGTATATTATATTTTTTATTTTTTAAATTACTAACTGTATCGTTCACAATTTTTAAGAACACGAAATGTTCAGAAACTCACTCATATAATGATACTTCTGTAACATGCAAATAATGAGGTTCTATTAGGAGAAAAAAAATGTTGGACGCTCGTTTCTTTTTGCGCACATTTTGCGAACGTACAAAAATATATGTCTATCCACTAAATCCTAAAAATTAATTTTTTTTCTTTATTTTACTTTTAATAACCAGTAATTAATCATCGAGCGCCACAAAAACTTCCTCCTTTTTTTTTCCTTAACTTTTCATCATTTTTAAAATATTTTTTATGCACATTGTAACTTTTTCTTTACTGTTATTGTTTCTTAATCTTATTCAGCTTAAGATAATAACGCATTGAGTGTATAGACTAATTACGCAAGCGCCTTGAATAATGGTACAACTTCATCTATTTTCATGCGTACTTCATTGTAATGTATTATATTTTTAAAACCGCCACGTCAAAACATGACTAGCATCTTTGTATCACGACTTCGTTACTTTCTTGCAACGTTTCATACACCATTTTATTATTTTAAACTAACAACTACCTTTCTTTTTAAAGGTGCAAAGATACGCCGGGCGAGCTTGATTCTCTTGATGAGTCATCAACGTCACTGTGAAAGCTTGATTCGGATCATAACTTGAATAAAAATTAATAATGCACTCGACCAGATCAAGAAAATTCGTTTTTTTCGTCCCCAAGCTTTAACAATTGATATGTGAAACACGAAGATTAGAATTCCGACAAAGCGTGACTTTAAATCTGAGAATATAAATGGTAGACGTTAACGACTAACTAGTTTTAATCACTTTTCTTTATCAAAGATCATTAACTTATCCAATAGGAACTAGACTTTAAAATTTTGTCAATGTTTTGAAAATTAGTGTAATTTATAATCTTGAAATGTGCAAATTATATTGTTCGGACTTCTTGCGTGTGAAATATGCAGAGGATTAAATCGGCATTTCTCCCTTAAGTTTAGTCTTACATAGACATTATTTTCCATGATATATAAAAGTAAATGCTTTATCCATTTTTCTCTATTCGTTGACATTTTTCATCCCTTTTTACTAATAACAAAATTTATAAAATTAAAAGTGAAATGTAAAGAACTTTTTTCACTATTTTCAAAATGGTACAATCCTTTTCATTATTCTTTTTTATAAAAATTACTCATCTCGGTTTTTATTTTCATTAAAATATTTCTATTAATTTTATTATAACTTGTGTAATACATAATTTTCGCTACATTTGGTTAAAACAGTTTTTTGGTGAGACTAGACACAACATAATTTCTATTAGAATAATTCTATTACTGTTTAAATTTGTAAAAAGGAAATAGACTCAAGGAAACAGCTCGCCCCAATTACTTATTTCACTCCAACTTTGATTGAATACACATACGAAGAAAATTATATTAATATTACAGTTACAAAATTCGCTTGAGTATCATTATTTTTTACGCTTACATACAAAAACACAGCTAATTATCTATCATTAAATAAATTGGAATGTATTTACCTTTATCGTTTCATTAATAAAACAAAAAGATTTTCCTCTTTCTCATCGTTTATCGCTCAAAATTGCGCAGATTACTTTTATATATCAATAAAATTGCGTTACTATTATGATACCGGAATCTCGAAACCACCATTATACACTACTAATGCAAATGTGGAATGTTCTATTTTTGATATGCGATGAACCTTTAACTTTTATTAATTATAGTGAAAAAATTAATTTATGTCCTTGAAAGGTTCACCGTTTTGAGATTCGGTACCTTTAAAAACTCGCGTCGTTTTTTTTTCAAGCTTTAGGAACTCAAGAGTTAGGGTTCTGATATTTGCGGATGTATGGATAAATAAGGCAACTAGAGGATACAGACAGAAAACACATAAGGCAGATAAAATAAAATAAAAACACAGTCGGTGGAATAATGTGAACTGAAAATATTATTAAAAGCATTTTACAACAAAAAAATAACTAAAAAACAAACAAAAATACGCTTTACATTTAAATAAAGAACAATTGGGTTTTATCATTTAAAATAATAACATAACAAACCATACAAAAAAGAGTGTTTCGCGTTTAGTTTCCCTCTATCGTATCGCGTATGCAATGATTTTCGTAGTTTCTTTTTATATTCAACACTTTTCAACTACCTTATATTTGCTTTCCATTTCTTGATTTGGTCTCAGTTTTTCTCGAAACTTTCTTCTCTACTCATGTACGCCACATATCATGCACATTCAACCAAATATATATATGTAAAAAAATTGTAATTTTGCGAGGATTTCGAGGACATTTTCAGCAATTCATAACGAAAAACCCAAGAAATGTGTATATATAATTCTAATATAATCGGCCGCATACACGGACAAATGTGAAAAAAAGTCTAGTTTGCATACCATATACTTTGGTGATTGAACTTTTGGCAAAAATGGAATGGATTATTATAATTTGCTCTAAAAGAAAAGAACAAAAATGCAATGCGATACTAGAAAACCCGTCGTGTATTCAATTTGTTACTGCGTATTTGAAATTGATGTTTATTTTACACAAGATCTAGAATAAATAAAAATTACCATTTTTTCTGTTAACAGATACTGTTCGGTTAGATACTTAATAATTAAGTTAATATTTAGAAAAAATTTGTCTTACGTTAATTTGTCACATTTTGACAAAAATTTTATTCTGTATCTGTCAATATATTTCGCGTTGTTCCACTTTTTTGTATAAAACATAAACATAATAATTAATAGTAAAAAAAGTTAATCAGTTCTTTCAAATGCATTCGACTTATCTATTACTGCATAAAAACAAAAATTAAGAACAAATTCGAACGCCCACATTATACAATATCGTGTTCTTTTTTATTCTGAATTGCAATGGAGGGAATCAAAGAAAGAAGTGAGTAAACTGTGAGATCCTAATGCCACTACTATTTTATGATAATATCAATTGTTAAATTTTTGATTTTAGTAAGTGGTAAATATTAAACTTTGATCTATTCTTTAAAGTAATATATCCGATTACATGCCAAAGATATTCATTAAACATACATTGATTATTATATAAAACATGAAGATATAACAAATGTATGGTATTATGGAGGTTATAAGTACAAATAGGAAAAAAAAACGAAAATGGATTACTAACAATTTTATATAAAATGTAAGTATGTCAATTTAAAAATCAAATGATTATTTACGCTTCATTATTTCAATTTCTTGTTGATTTATTAGTCTCGAGGAAATTAATTTTAAAATTTAAAATAGATATTTCAAAATAGTTTCAATGAGTTTCCATTGTAAAAATTAGAAATCCATATTTCATTAAAAATATTCACAATTATAATTTTTAAACCATTTGCACAAAGTTTGTTTTATTAAAGAATTACTTTCTTGTAACCACACAATCCTTCAACAAAATTTGTCATCTGATCAAATATTGTTTAAAATTTCTAAGAATATTTCAAAAATCCGTATAAAAAATTTTACAGTTTATATATTCACTGATCAAACATATCGAAAATAAATTGAAAGTCAGTTAAAACTTATAGTTTCAGTCGACTATTGAAAAAAGTATGAAAAATAAAGATCCTCTCAGAGTTACCACTTCTTTCGTATAGTAAGACAATAACACTTTATGTTTTTTTGCGTCCTTCTAATTGAAATTAAATTAGATATACCGTACGAAAAAACATTAGTTATACGAAATAAGATAATATCGTATGAAACACTGTAAAAAAATGTTGCGCGAAATTTGAATTGCTATTAATAAGTAGTAATGAATAATAATGATAATGATAATAAGAATAAAAAGGCGACATTACATCGCTTAATAAAAAAAACATGCATGAAATCGACGCGTGTGGTACATGCCGGAAAAAATAACGCACCACTCGTCCAACAGTAATAATAACAGTGATGATGATTATGATAATAGTGATAATAATAATAATAATAATAATAATAATAATAATAATAATAATAATAATAATGATGATGATGATAGTAGTAGGATAGTAGTTGTAGTAGTAGTAATAGTCTAAAATTTCAAGTATCTAAAGGTCCACTTTTATCGATTTGTAAGGGCAAATTAAGCTTCACTATCATTTTATTGTTTTGTCGGATACCTAATACTTTTACAAATACAAAATTGGCAAGCATGAATAGACAAAAAAGAAAACAGAAGTAAAAACATGAAATTGAACAAAGAAAAAAATCCAAGTTAATAAACAAAAAATAAAGAGATGTAGGAAGAAAATATAAACTCTTAAATGAATGATGTACAATTCATTACGTACTATTAGAATACAACACTACAAAAAAGAAATAAAAAATTTAATAATACCAAAAATAATATTCTTGATAAGAATAGCGACGATGCGACATTATACCAATAATAATAATAATAATTAATGTTAATGATAATAATAACGATGATGATAAAACACAACGGATGTAGAGAAAAAAAAATCGTACAGAAAATGAACTTCGGTGATCTTACGTTGTAAGAAAGTCACGCGATTCAAATAATCGCTTATTTCTTATTTATTACAATTACAATTCAAAAAAAGGGATAACGAAAGTACGTTTGCATACTCATGAAATGGTTTCCTCTGGTTCTTCTTTTAATTATTTAAATGTTAATACATTATTTAATTAGTTTTAATTAATAGTAAAATAGTAAAAAATGTACGAAAGAAACAAGTTTGTTCTGTTTCTTTTTAGATTATTTGAAGATCAAGACATTATTTAATTTATTTTGATTAATAGTAAAATAATAATTAATAAAATAACGTACAGAGGAAGGATCCAAAAAGTTTCAAAAATGTCGAATGGATACGTAATACTGTAGGGGAATTCAACTTAATTCCCTACTTTCTTTCTCATCCATCTTTTGTTTCTTTAGATTATAACGAAAGACAATTGTTACGTTTTGTTCTTTTATCATAAAATAATTCAAGCATGTATCAGAACCTTTTATTATTTATTTGTTCAGAAAGGTTAACACTGATCATTTTTGCTTTTACCACTATAATAAGTTTCATTTGATTGTCACCAAGCATGAGAAGAAATTTGCTCCAATTTTATAAAAATATATTAAAACTTGTTCAAGTTATGGGCGATTTCTCAATAAAAACAAAGTTAATTTATGTAATACTATTTGTACGCTGTAACGTTGGAACATCTCAAATAATTTTTTAACTTATATAACAATTTTTTGTACAAATTATAAATAAAATTCTTAGTCGACAACCGGCGACATGAAAATTAAAAAAATATGAATAGATATGAATGGATGAAAAAGAAAAAACAAATCATGCATTGCGGTAAAAAATCTAGTGATAAAAATACGGTATACCAGCATATTGAAGACATTAAATGGAAAGAATGTCTATTTTTCAAACAGTATTATTTTCGTGCTAAATTTGAGATTATTACTCATTAATGGTTAGATCTACCATTTGTGTTCATTTGTTTATTTGCTTTAGGTTTAGACGTTACCGTAAAAATGTAACGAAAAACACATTTGCATAAACAAAACTAGACTAATTTGACACATGTTCGCACATCTCATTCTTTGTTTTACGCTCATTAATTGGCGATCGTCAATTATGACAAAGTACTAAAATACAATTTAACCAATAATTAAACACGATAATACACAAAAAGCTCTAATTAGATCGTATATTAGATAAAAATAATAATAGTAATCTTAATAAAAATATAATATAATGAGAAATAATATTAAAACGTATGAATAGTTCTAGTGTGAGTGATCATAATTACATGGGCTCGATAATTAACGACGATTATTACAAATGCAAATGTGTGCAATGAAGAGCTACGTATGAGGGGAAAATCTCTTTCCATTTAAATTTAAATGGACCATTTAAATTTAAATGGACCATTTAAATTTTCGTTTCATCACTGCGTTACTTCGGTTAATTCTTTTTCTTTGTTGCCGAGATATTACGTGCAAATTTTCGTGCTTTATATTAATATTTAAGATAATAGAATTAGAAAAATAAAACTTATCAAAATAATCACTGCTTAAATAATTATTAAAGTTAATTTCTCTCTCTTTCTCTCTCTCTTGTTTGCTTGCATCTTGTCAAAATTTTGTTTGTCATGCTCATTATTTCTTTCGGAAATTGGTTACGCCTTGAGTATACAACCAAGTTGTCAATAGAACATAGAAAACGTAGAAAGTATAAAAAACATTTATATAAGGAAGAGATATTACACGCGAGTATGAAATTTTATTAGTTTGAATTTGGTGAAGTAAAATAATTGAGTAAGAGATGAAAATGGGAATATATGAAATAAGGGATGGAATAAAGGAAAAGTGACTAGTGGTGGCGAGCTCTACAACTAAACAACAACAACAGTATTTTTAGTTTATAACAATATTAACAAGTATGTTTCGTCGCGCGTTTGTTTCATCTTCAATTCTTTTTGATCTCTTATTTTCCATTCCTTTCTAATTCTCACAAAATATCATTCTTCTCTCTATCTCTCTCTCTCTCTCTCTCTCTCTTTTAATCTTTGTTTCCCTACTCATCAAAAACAAAGAATGTCATACAAATTTCAAAATTTAGATCTTGACAAATGCTCTTACTTCTCTGATTCTCGTTTTTAAATTTGTTTTTTATTAAATTAAATTTAACAATAAAGGTATATCACTTGGTGTGTCCGTCTTATTTTCTAAATAATTATCAATGTAAAAATCAGTTCTGTCTCTCTCTCCCTGTCCTCCTTTTTCACCCGCCTATTCTTTCCCAAAATATAGCATAATTAAAAATCTAAAAATCTGGTATACGAAGTAACAATGTGCTCTTTAGTAATGTCCATTTAAATCACTTAAGAAATGTCCACCAATCTTTACCGAGCAACTGTTACAAGATTTTTCTCACGCACATAGATAATAGAAAAAAAGTGGCGAAAGAGAGAGAAAGAGTGAGTGAGTGAGTGAGTGAGTGAGTGAGTGAGTGAGTGAGTGAGTGAGTGAGTGTGTGTGTGTGTGTGTGTGAGAGAGAGAGAGAGAGAGAGAGAGAGAGAGAAGACGAAGGCAGTAAGGCAAAGAGAGGAACATCCTCTTATTCAGTTATAAGACAATAAAGTCAAAGATTAAAAGTAAAGAAAGTAAACACTAGAAAAAGATAAAAAGTGAGAGAAAAGGGTTATAAAATAAAAAAAATGACAAACAGAAGGAAAAGGAAGCCGAAGTAGACATTATCGCAGAGAAACGAGAGGATACAGCTTACGATAGACACACACTTGCGTTTCTAGAAAGTCCCTCGACGATGTGCCGAGTTGGTCCAGAACGAAAGGGCGCACGTGGGAATACGTCAATACTGGCGCTGAACACGGCTCTATATGCCGATAGGGGGCACCTGCACGTAGCGATAAATATAAAGTCGATAATCCTTGCTCGCAAGCACGACGCTTCCGTCGTCCATAAGTGCCACGTCGAAACACTGAGCATGCTTAACTTTAGATTCAAGAGCTGAGACCAATTGGCCGTCCTGCGTAAAGATCGTAAGATTAAAATTGTTATGGTTATCAGCGATAAGGATTTCGCCCGCGGCGTTTATGCCAACACCAATAGGATAATTAGTAATTCCTTCACCACCGATCTGCCTGAGATAAGATCCCTCGTAGTTAAAGACTTTAACACAATGGGCACGATTATCGCTTATAAAAATTTCTTGCTTGTCATTGACAACGACTCCGTTAGGAAATTCTAGGTGCTTCGAGCAGCCAAACTTTTGGAGGACATTTCCTGCCTGATCGAAGATGATGACCCTCATTACTTTGCATTCGACGACAACAATGCGACCTTTGGAGTCGACCGTGACGCCTCGCGGATGCTGCAAAATATTGGCACCGAACTTGCGCACAAACTGTCCATATTGGTTGTAAATTTGAATTTGATGCGTGGGCGAGCGTTCGGTAACGATAATATCGCCCGAAGTGCGCACAACCGCAACACGATTCGGGTAGAGTAACTGACCGTCCCGTTTTCCGCACTCACCAAATTGAAACTTGAAGCGGCCTTCCTTGTCAAATATCTGAATACGATGATTATTGGTATCAGCGACAATTATGTCATTTTGCGCGTTAACCGCGACCCCTGAAGGCTCTGTAAACTGACCCTCAAGCACCCCGAATTCGCCGAATTTGCAGTGATAAATCATTTTCTGACGCTTAATTTGAGACTTAAGTGGGAAAATAGCTGCGGCAGGCATAAGTTTTGAAGTAAGTTCGAGAACCGAATCAGCCGGAGCGGCTTGTGCAGCCGCGACCACTCCCGGCATAGGAAAATGCTCGTTACCGGTGACGGTGACAGGATAGGCTTCAGAACCGCCGTTGCTCCACTTTTCGTATGGATTACTCATACCATTGAGATTGAGCTCGCTAATACTCGTAGAGAATGGTCCGAGACTATTGGCTGAGGAAAAGCGCTTGGTGATCAGGCTACTACTGCTCTCGAAGGGGGAAGGTGAACTACTAGGGCAATTGGAACCGGTTGAGGAGACAAGACCATTGCTATAGGGCCTATCAAGAAGAAGACCACCTAGAGATCCAGCGCTACCGGGACCGCTACTAGTACCACTGCTACTGCCACCGCTTCCGGGTCCGCAATTAGTACCGATATTGGTAGCAGAGCCTCCAGAGCCACCCCCGCCGCTGATAGCTGTAGGTCGCGCGATAGGTGGTTGTTTACTCGGACCGGCATTGGTATCACTGCTGCTGCGCACATAGCCAAAAGTATTGCGTACACCAACTTGAATAGCCTGATAATTGCTAACAAACTCAAGGTCAGCGGCTTGGCTACCAAGATCCGAGCTGTAGCTGAGCATAAGTTGCAGCTTTGAGTCAAGGAGCTTTTTTACCATAAGCACCTCCGTAACGGTCGTATATTTGGTCAGTCGTTCAACGAACTCGCAAGTCTGCTGAATTCTGTCAGCCAGTTCATTCGCTTTTTGCGTGAGCACGCCCCAAGATATTTGTTTGGCTGAGAATATAGACTCAAGCTCCTTAAGAAGTTCTTGTTTGCGTTCCTCGAGCATTGATCGGTAAAATTGGAAAGTATCGTTGATTTCATTTTGGGCCTTGTGGTACTGGACCTGAAGCCGTGCAGCTCCGTGGTCTGCTGCTTTAACGGCCGTTCGTATTTCCGTGGCCTTTGCTCGGCAGTCTTGAACAGCACGTGCTAATGCTTCAATCTGTTGAGGTCCGGTTTCGGAGATATGAGCACAATCGTGATGAGGGCTAGGATGCTCAGTTAGGGAGCACTCCTTGCACGCAGGCACGCTGCAAGTGCGACAATAATACTTTATAAGTTCACTTTTGTGCCGAGGGCAGAAAAGAGCTTTCTCGGCGCCGCTGGCACCTCCGTTAACGAGAAGCGGACTTCCGGAGCCAAGGCTTGGATTCGTGGTGGCAGTTCCGGAAATCTGACCGGTGCTCGACTTAGATTCGTTGAGGCCGTTGCTTGGGGTAGGCTCGCCAAGCTTGGCTTCACCAAGATTGAGGACCCTATGACCCTCGAAGCAGTGCATAAACTGATGAGCCATTACGCAGTTGGGGCAGAGGAAGTTGGCGCAATCGAAGCAACGTGCTACAGCGTCGGACTCTGTGGACTTGCAGCCGGTGCAACGGACACCACCAGTGGCCGTTGTCTGCGTTTGACTATTAAGTCCGGAGTGTTGTTGTTGTTGTTGTTGTTGTTGTTGTTGTTGTTGTTGTTGTTGCTGATGCTGTTGTTGACCACTTGAAGCGGTAATGGCGGAGCCGGTTGAGCCGCTTGAGGCACTGCTACTGCTGGCACCGAGACGACAGCGCGGACAGGGCGCGTCGCCGGGCTTGACGAGCGGGTTGTCGAGACACAAATCACAGCTATCAACGTCGCAGATAGCTGAATCGCTCGCCGGCGGCGAGCTACCGCTAACTGTCAATGGGGAAATCGAGGTCAAAGAGCCGATGGAATTCGCGCGCGATTCCAGCGACGGTGTCGGCGAGGCCATCTTCAGTCAACCGGCATACCTGTAAACACAAAGAGGTTGATTCAACGTGACTTACAAGATAGATATTTTGAAATTTAAGTTTAGCTATCGCAGTTTAAACGCTATGAACTTAAACTTAACATAAAAACAAATTAAAGCATTAACTCCTGGCATAAAAATTAATCTTACTATAATAAAGATAGGAGTAATGCTTTAAATAAAATATGGTAAATATACATTACAGGAACAAGTATGCGATATATACTTTAAATATATTTTTTTAATATTTTCAAAATATTAATATTTTGATCTGTTTTACATAAACTTTGTGCATATTACAATATAAATACAAATTTCAGGTAGAATTTTTGGTTATTAACGTTTTTAATGATAAAGTTATTCATATAATCTATCAAAAAATAGCTAATGTCGTAAAGGTAATAAAAATAAAACTGTACGAATCTTCGCTAAATTCGAATTATAATCATGCCCGATAAATTAAAATAAATTATGTTAAATATTTTATTTAAAGAATTATTTCTTAATTCAGAAATTTGAAATTCACAATACTGCTAATTAAAAAATAAAATATTTAGATTAATGCAAATTTAATAAATAAATTATGTCTTATTTTTATTTCTTCATAATTAGAAAAATTTATATTATGTAATTAAAAAATTTTACTAAAGAAGCTATATTCAGAAATTTGAAATTCACAATACTGCTAATTACAAAATAAAATAATTAAATCAAATTTTACTACTTAAAATGAAAATTTTATTATGTTCTATTTTATTGCTCTCATATTCATTTATAACATTACAAGTATACGCGCTTATTAGATGTTTAGATGAAAATCATAAATACGATAAAACTTCAAATATACTAAGATCGGCTCATTGTTCATCATATCAAATAACCAGGTTTTAACTTTCTCTTTGCCTATCTGTAAAAGTATTACATATCCTATTATAACGAGAACTTTTAAGGAAGCTACGTCAAGGCGCACGTAGTGTATTTAACAGCAATAAAATTATGTAATACTTGATAATGTGTAAGTACATGCAATTACAGCATAGAAAATAGTGCTTGATGTGACATTCCTTTATATATATCTTGTTTCAATTTCTCGTATAGTTTCTTTAGTAAAATTTTTTAATTACATAATATAAATTTTTCTAATTGTGAAGAAATAAAAATAAGACATAATTTATTTATTAAATTTGCATTAATCTAAATCATTGAAGAAAAAAACGAATTACAAAAATAAAAATTACAGCCTTTATTAATTAATTTGGTAATATTATGGACTTGCTGGTAATATGTGATTTTAAGTGCAAACCTATCACCTCTAACACAACCTCAATTTTAATTAAACCCCTAGCTGGGCAGGATCTTCTTTTTATCATTATAGCCAGGGTCAACTGACCAAACAATAATAATGAACAATTTGCAAACGAAAATACGAAAATATCACTTCAATAATTCGGAAATTGAAATGATTAAATTCATACATGTTCCTTTTGTTGATCTGTCTAATACTAGCTTTCGTTTTGACGTTTCCCTTTTATCAAACAAAATTTTAATTCTTTACACTTCGATTAAGTGACTCCTTACAGAAAATTATTTGGTTATCAATGTCTTGTACTTGATTTCTTCATACTTCAATTTTACACTTCTTCAAAAGGCTTTCATGAGTCTTAACTGCTTTGTCAATAATAAGAATTCAAAATTATTTTATTCTAATGATAATTTAATCTATATTGAATAAAATTAAATAAATGATTTGCTACAAAAATGATTAAATTTATTGTACATTATATCCAATAAAAATGCTTATAATTTATAAATACTAATTCACGTAACGTCTAAATTATCCTATTATGAAATTATAGTCAAATAAAATATTATAATTAATTTAATCAATAAATAATTTATATTATATATCTGTATTATTTAATTAGTTATTTTTAAAATATTTATTTATATTTCATTAAAATAAAAAAAAATATTTTGTTGATTTTTTCTAATATTAAAAATATCTGAAGTTACTAATTTCCAATTCATACAATTATCTAATTATTTCATATATTTTTTCTTAAATTTATTAACTATTTTAGTTTAAACCTTGAGCTTCACTAATTAATGTTAAGCTTTGTTGTATTTTTATTAATTCTTATATAAATATTCTTTTATTGTTAAATTTGCTTCTATTCTTTTATTTTTCTTTCAGGAAAGCAATATTATAAATGCATAAAATTCTTGAAAGTAAAATGAATTCATAAAATTTACAGTGTATATCAAACAGTTATAATTATATTCGCAAATTAAAAAAATTATAATTAAAATTATAAATAATACTTTGAAAATTTAATATAAATGTAATTATATATATATTTTTTTATATATTTTTTAAACAATATACTTAATTGACTTTATTACTAGATTTATTAAAACAATTTTTCTAATAAATGAAAATTGGGTCAAAAATTGGGTTAATTTCGAATTTATACATAAGTAGTTTCAGACTGATAATAAAAATATAATTTATGTTAAATTTTAATATATTTAAATAATATATCATACTTCACATTTAAATAATTTATCATAATATAAAACAAGTTCAAAGTTCTTTATTATAAAACTACTATATTAATTTAAAAAATTCTTTAAATTTTTTCAATGGGAATATTCGCTAACGATGCACCGTACTTTTTAAATATATTACAAAATAATTTCTATGATACAAATGTACTCTTGCGATGATGCTAAATTATTCAAAATTAAATATGTGCATAGAAATTGTTAAAATGCAATCTTAATAAATAAAATAGAAATAAAACAATAACTAGAAAATTAACTCTGACAAACGTCATGATACATAATACAAGGTGAAATATTTAACGACTTTCTTTTTCGCTTAACTTTTTTTTTCCTTTACTTTATTCTCGTTCCTGCTTGTTTGATCTTCTCATTGGTGGTTGTTCAAGTGCGGTATTTATTGCATAGTGATAATATTTCATTTGTTGGTACTTATACTCTATGTAAAACAAAGATATTCTTCACAGTTATTCTAATCTAATCTTTTGTATTTTTTATTTTTTGTTTAAACGTTAATCATTTTTACCGGTATTCATCTACGTGATTGATCGTGCGCTTTTATTATATAATTTTCGTTTATCTGTGAAATAGTTGCAAAAATTATCATGAGAAAATATTGGACCTTGAACTTTCAATACTGTAATTCGAGGCTAGTAAGGTTATTACTCTCTAAACGTGCTTCAAATTGCAATTCATTTAGACAAATGTAAGGATATAGTTTATTAATTTATATCCTATTTCGTTTTTTAGCTTTATAATATTCTAACGATTAATGTCTTTGTTTCTAGTACATGTTCAAGAATTCTTATTATTGACTTAAGTTATCAAATATCGAGAATTACATTGCAAATACATAAAAACTAATATTAAGATTGATGTTTATTAAATATTCTTTTAATTGATGCAATAAATTCTTCTCATAATATTTTTACAAAATACAAAGATATTTACAAAGATCTGTACAATTGTATATTGATAAGTAAATTGATAACAATTGTATATTGATAAATTAAATATAATTTGTATAATTGAATTTCATAATTATGTATGAAAAATATGTCAAGTTTGCTATTCTGACGGAATAAAGAGTAATATTACTGCTAAGAAGTAAATAAAGGAAATGAGAGAAACAAAGAAAGAGAGACGAAGAAGACAATCATCCTGCAGATTCATGTAGAGCTTCGTGCAGGAATTTCGATCGCGAATCAGCGATAAGAAAGGTTAATGCTCCTCCCGCGAGAACTTCGTTCCGTAACCTCACTTTTTCTTTGCCTTCGACTCCATTTCTATTTCAGTTTTCTGTTCTTTCTTTATGTACTCGAAAGTTATTCAGTTCCGTACTTTGAAATTACTTAATTTGTTGACACAAAGATAATGGTCTTTCGTAATTATTCTATAATAGTCAATAGCAAAATGATTAATTATCTATATTTTTACTTTGTTTTTTACTGTATTCTCAACAAAATAAGTACATTAAAAAAATTATTAGCATTCTTTAAGAGAGAACAAAAGTTTCACAAACTAAATTTTCCACCTTATATTCAATGATACAATTCAAGATTTTATTTAATATATAATTAACAATAACATTTTTCAAATCATCAAAACAATCATTTAAACTTAAATTATTTTTTATAAAATCGTACAATAGATATGATCGATCACAATTCGAAAGAAAACTCTTCTGAATGTCTTTGAATTGATTTTGAAATCCTTAAAATTGTTTATTTGCCATTAAAAAAGTCAAGTCACATGTGAAATCTTTATATTGTAAATAAAATCTTTACGTACGTAATATTAAAACTTTTATTTAAGATTCAGATCGATTGGAAAATATTTAAAAAAAAGGATAAAATTAGTCGTAAGTAATGCTTAAATAAATCTGTAAAATACAGTGCTTTTATATTAATTTTTATCATGAATTTTTAGGATATATCATAGATTTCATTTTATAGACAGAAATTTAATAATTTTTTACTTTGCCATCATTATTTTTCAAACATCTTTTCGTTAAAGAATATTTTTATCATGATTTTACTACACCACTCAACTACAATATGGCTTGTGAAAAGAAATATAATTGAACTATCGAAAATAAACTTGAACTATAAAAGCTTCTAGTAAAATAAAGAGATAGGAGAAATTTATTCATAGTATAACGTTGCACAATTCTTTGCGTACTTTAAAATTCCATGTCACTATTTAATACACATTTACTATTCGTTAGTTCTGTATTAAACGATTTTTGCGATTCTTTTTCTCTTTATTTTTTGTTCAATAATGATTTATCCTGTTATTTGAATATTAAAAATTCAGTAATTCAATTCATGACATTATGTCGTGCTCAAATTTGTTTTAGGTATTTTATTTTTTTTAAGAAACAAAATAAAAAATTAAATTGTATTTAAAAATATTATTTACTAGGATTATATATATATAAGATTGTATACTTTAAAATAAAAAATATATTTTGCGTTTAAATATTTTTTCTTATACTAATATTAATCTGATCGTTTCGTTCAATAATTTGTAAAATTTTAAAATAAAATTTGTTTCAGAAACTTGAAAATACACTGAAATTTCTTGATTATAAAACTATATAATTATATTACAATGTATAAGTTTAAGAAAATAAATACAAATTTTGATTTGAAATAAAGATCTTTTATGTAGATATCATAAAATTCATACAATTATTATACCATAAAAACATGTTTATCGGTTAATAAAAAAAATTCACGAGAATAAATAGCAACATATAAAAGAACTAACCACCTAGTGGAAATATAAAACTAGACAATGCGATATATCTTCACTCGAAAAGCTAACCAAAACTTCAAAACGAAAAGACAACCGAAAGTCGGATTTGTAAAAGGAAAAGAAAAAAAGTTTCATACAGTTACAAAGGCGGAACACGCTGAATAAATGAAAATCGCCCTTTGAAAAGGCAGACGCCGGCTGCACGCATAACGAACATATGTGCACACATACTTAGCCGCCAAGTGTACATTAATGAACACGAATGTTGTGTATGTGAGGGGTGCATGCACCCCTCGCGAAATCGATGCGCGTCGCGTCAAACGCGTTCCCACCCTTCATCACTACGCAAAGCTTACTTACACTCATGCATATGGGTTCGCGCATGCATACATACGTAAACACACACCGTTTCGTTCTTTGACCCTCCGTGACCACTGCACGTCGATCGATTTTTATCCACAGAACATAACCTCTAAGGCCGGCCGGAAATACTAACGGTCGCCGGCACTGAGCTCACCTTCAATGGCTAAAAGCACGTTTTTAAAGATGCCGGCGATGAACGCCAGTTCGTGGACACTAATTCGACATCTAGTGGACACACCACTTCCTAGGCAGCAACTGCAC
Source organism: Ceratosolen corneri (assembly GCA_030522565.1). Classification (NCBI taxonomy): domain Eukaryota; kingdom Metazoa; phylum Arthropoda; class Insecta; order Hymenoptera; family Agaonidae; genus Ceratosolen; species Ceratosolen corneri. The sequence goes on along the minus strand of JAPYYT010000055.1, from coordinate 15,340 downwards.
ACAAAACTCGCGATGATGACGATGCTACGTACTTATAAATCGTGACGACGCGCGCGCGTAGGTAGAGAGCGTCGCTACTACGGAATCAAAGGAAAAAGACTGCACGCGCCGTACAACATGAAACTGCAGAGCACAAAATCTTACGAAGCCTTCACCCCGCGTGTTGTAGACTGGCAGCGGCACTTCTCTCCCCAGTCCCCAGTCCCCTACCTCAAAAACTTTCAACGATCGACTCGTTCTTTCTCATTCTCTTCTCTCTTTCTTCTCGTCATCCCTGTATGTGTAAATTCCCTTTCTTCCCCTCCCGTGGTGGTTTCGAACAACTGTCGAGCTATTGAAGTTGGAGGGGGTTGAGAGAGAAAGACGCAGCGTCGAGAGCTCGCACACAGTTCGTTCGCACGAGCGACCTTGGATGCCGAAGAGAAAGAGAGCATGTGAGAGGGAGAGGAGGGCCTCGAAGGTTCGACTGAGCGCAGCGCCAGTGGAGCTATATCCATGTATTAGTTACGCTGCCGTGAGAATATTGCAATGTTTCTACAGTATTACGCTATTTCAGTGAAAGAGACTATCAGTTCATTTCTCTCTCTATCCCTAAACCCTTTTATAAATCATATTTTTCCTTCTTTTTCTCTAACTTTATTTTATGTCACTGTTACAACAATGAAAGATACAAAAAATTCTAATAATCTAAGGAAATTTTTCGCCTTGGAAAAATTTCACTCCTGAGAATCCACTTTTTCTTCTTATAAATAAATGATAACAAAATATTTTAAAAGCGGCAAATTTGAATGCGTTGATACAGAAACGTTACATTATTATCTCATTTTAATTTGATCAAAGTTTAATTTTTAAAAATAATTATTATATGTTGATAATGCAGCATTCTAATATTATGAAAACTGCAAGTTAATATTAAATATTGTAATGAAAAACACCTTAAATTAAAAAAAATTGTTTAAAACGTTTTAATATGCTTAAAAAAAAATTTTTTTTTAATTTAATTTAGTAAAGTTTTTGTATTTTAATTGTTAAAAAATATGGTTAGTATAAATAAATTTAAAGTAAAAATTCATCAATTATATCTAATAAATATGGGCAAAAGTAGTATTTATATCATGAAATATATGATACTAATTACAGAAAATGATCAAATACAAAAATATATAGTGTAATAATCTTATTAATCACGGTGAGTTTCATAACAATTATTGTTTATTTGTAAAAATCACGCATATAGTGCAACTTCGTAAAAACATAATTTATATATAGAATTCATAAATATATATCATTCATATTCAATATTACATTTTTAGTTAAATTACTCAGCAAAACTTTTAGAAAAATAAAGATATGGGTATCATCATTCTGCAAGATCTGACCTTGTGTTATAAAGTTGTACTTCATTGCATTGCATGATATACATTTTATTCTAGTTACAAAACCACCAATTTTCCCCCTTTCTCTCATATATATTTATGTATTTTTAATACAATTATAATTACGTGTATCAAATTAATTATTTATATTTATTCATAGATATGTATGAACTAAAATAAAAACTATTAATCAATTTTTTTCTGTAATGCTGTAAATTTATCCCGCACAAAAGACAACGCAATACAATTTTCTTTTTCTCTCTTATAAGCTATCTTGCCAAAGACCTTGAAAGCGTCGTCTAGCTCTAGCCTAACCCCTAGTCGTATATTACCGACCAACAGCGGCAGTAGCCCTCCGGGGACAGAAGGAGCAATATAAGTGGGGGAGCAGACGAAACGATGGGACGAAAAGTGCCAGACGGCATAAGGCGTAAGAACGATAGGGAGGGGGGTCAATGTTCGGGGTTCTTATTTGAAGGTGGGTGTACGTTAACACGTCTGATGTTTCAACAGTAACTAATACTTTTGGTTATTTCGGATGCAATCCATAAACATTTGCCAGCATTATAAATAAATGTTAACATTATCGAGCGCTTTTAAACTAGTAAGGGCTCATTGCTTTCTAACATATTTTATGTTTTTACTATTTTTAAAAAGTTCTTCAATATATAATTTATACATTTTTCGGCATTAATTAATCAAAGCCAAAGGGTTATTACTTATAATTCTTTTTTTAGAAAGTATATATATTTATTGTATATTTTATATATTTACAAAATATTATTTAAAAATACACAAAATATTTTTCTAATATATTTTGACTTAAGATAAATTCATATTCTATTCCTAAAAAAATAATTTTGGTAGTAAATATATAATACTAGTTTAAAATAATAACAGATATATATATATATATATCAAAAGTCAATTATAATTATAAAGTGCAAATTAATATATGCGCATACAAATATCTAATAAAATATTTCAAACTAGACGTACAAAAAATAAAAATTACATATCAGTAAGAAAAATGTAATATCAAAATTTAGAAATTCTCTAAATTTACCATGAATAATTGATAATTAAAATAAAACTACAAATTTGAATAAAAAATGAAAAAAAATACCGAAATAAATATCGATAATAAAATTAAACTAGATCAATTCGAAATTAAAGTTTTAGAGTATTGCTTTCAATTAACGCTAATTTTCAATTATCTGTTAACTCAGCAATCAGAAAAAATGAGCTTACAAGACAGCATTAATCTTCTAATTAACCCATCGAATTTCTAGTAAATTAAAAGAATGAAAAATATAGGCGATAACGTGATGCAATAAATCATTGAGTTTCTCAATTCTCTTGTTTATCTAGTGAAAATCTTTCATCTTCCTCATGTATATACTTGGTCAAAATATTCAAAAAGTCCCCGGCGTAACAGCAGCAGCACCAGCATGGGAGTGTACACCCTCACATTGGCAGTATGCCTTGCGTAGAGGATACCGGGGACGAAGCGTCTCGTTGTCATGGCAACGCTGGTGCACATCGACCAGTCTGTCTCCCGGGATGCAAGGGGTATGCGACGGCGCGTTCCCTGGAGAACGGTATCGCTTAGTGCTGGTGCATTGCCTTTGGAGACTAAGCTTATGTTCTCGAATTTACAGCCAGCAATGTCGCGTTTTAGAAAACTATCTCCAAACTTTTTTGTCGTATCGATAACTCTGTAATAAGATCCTATTGACCGAAAAATTACATACGATTAAACGATAAAATTTTCAAAACTGATATTTTTCTGAAGAAATTATAAAACAGGTCTGATTTGGAGTTTACAAAAATGAAATCAAGTTATTCATATGATAAAATGACGTTCATTAAAATTTACGAAACAAAAGCTTACAAATTATGTTTTGCCATACCTTTTTATATAAACATCATATTATATGATACAATATAATATTAACAATTAATCTAATAAAATATAAACTTTCAGAGTGTTAAGTAATGAATAAATAAAATATCTAACCTCTCAGAGTAACACTAACTATTACGGAAAGCATTAATGCTAATTTTCAAATTTCATTAAACTACCTATTATCACATTACTCGAGAAATTGGTATCAAAATAATCATTTTTTAAGCACATTGAAACCAAAATTATCATTACAAAATTTGAGCAAATAATGGAAAAATAGCAATACGTAAATAGTCTGAATAAGTATCACGATTGATAATGTTATACCATTATGGATGAGCTTTTCAAAAGCAATACATAATATTTAGGTGCGAAGTTAAATTAATATAAAGCAACAAATTTGAGAATTGTTTGAAAAATGTCGACAGGAAGGAATTTAAGCTGCGCAGCACCTAGTTCAGACTTTGCCCACCCAGATACACTGCTTCCAAGAAGTCCGATAAAGCCGGCTCAAAATTTCTATTTTATCTCAATCTCAAAATTTCAAAACTATTCTATTTTGAATTTTCGAAATGAGTATATCGTTTCTTCTATGGATAAATAATCTTACGGATTAAAAATTATATTCAAGCTTTGAAGATTAGTGCATAAACTCAAGTATTAATATCAATATAACCTGTAGCAAGATGAATTTAACAAATGATTTTTTCGCAGTATAAGAGAAAATTATTTCTGTAATAGCGAACCAATATTTTTTTAAATTTTCGTTCAAAAACAAATATTAGAAATATTGGTAGTTAACTAAGGTAATAATTTCGTTAACATTATTAGATTGATAAGTTTTTATCTCATTTTATCACGACAATGAAATATTTTGATACTATTACATTAAAATTATTTATAATTTAATTTTTAATAATTTTTCTAAACTGTTTTCGTCGATATAGTTGTTGAAGTAATGTAAATATTCAAGTTTTTAAATGAACACTCGATATACAAAATCGAAAACGAGTAATGAAGATAGAGATAGAATATATTTTAGAGAAGTCATAAAAGCAATTAAATAATGGCAGGGATTATTTATTTAATTTATTTTGCTTTAATAAATAAAAATAAAATAGATTGACAATTTTTTAGATACGTATTTATGGAACTCTCGCGATTACTTCTTCACGTGGTTTTTTTTAATTCCTTTTGATGCAGCGTTAACGAAAAAAACTCTTCATGAGTTTTGAAATATAATATAACACGATTTCTATTAATGAAATCTAATGCAAATAATTGTAGTTAGCAATTCTATTATAAAAAAATTTATATTTGAAAAACAAATATAATTTAAGAACTGAGAAATGATCTTATTTTTGGGACATTAATATGGTTTCGTTTATTTGCTACGTACCACTTAAACCGAAAGCCCTAAAAATATAACCTGAAAAGAGCATAAATTTCTAAATAAATATAAAATTTGGTCTCAGTAAATAACTAAAAATAATAAATTGGAAAATATAATTATTTTTACTAAAATTACGATCCAAGATAATAAAATCTATGTTGTAATTATACTACCGTATTCTTTTATACTGTATTTATAATACTGTAGTAATTTACAGTGTTGTATACTGAAATAATTATTAATATAGAATAATAAATTAGTACTACATTCCATTTTTTTAAAATAAAATATGGACGCAGAAATGTATGTAATAGTTTATATTATTTTTATATAATTTATATCTGGCTAATCAATATTTAATAGCACTATATAAATATTTTATCGAATAATGATTATATTCTTATACATTAATATAATTAAATGACGAAACTTAGTCATAACTGCTCAGTCATATGAATTAAAAACATTAGGCGTTTATCAAAAAATATGTAAAATTATTTATATTGAGTGTTCATAAAATAGTAAAGCGTTTTTAAATTCAAAATTTTTTATATTACATGAATAGGAAAATCCTTTAAATCCTGTAAATTATGTAAATTTTATACCAATTAAGGATGTCTTCTTTCTTTCATTACTTAATAAGATTCATAGAATCTGATTTGAATATTTTAAACATATTTCCGAATTTTAACATAAAGAAACTCTGTTTAATTCCACCCATTAATAGAGATTCAAGAACATAGAGAAAAAAGAAAATTGATATGTGAATATCGAATAAGCTAGTGTATATGTTGATAACTTGAACGGCGATGACTGGTCGATATAAAAGGATACTATTAAAGCAAAAACAAGGATAATTGAACGAAGGAGAGGGAATAAGAGAGGAGAAAGCCATCGAGAGGGGGCCGAAGAGAGAGAGAGAGAGAGAGAGAGAGGAAAACTGACTAGACGCTCGATCGATCCAGCCACCACCGATACATAAATACACGGACGTGCCCCGGTCCGTAAACCGCAATTATTTTTATTGTTTTTCCGCGACCCCCTATCAGAGTATATGTATGCAGACGGCATTTGGGTTCACGCATCGTGTAATAATTTGATTTTCCGGTTTTCGCCCTTCATTAATGTGTTCAAATTTCAACCAATTTAATTTTCTATAATAATAATTAATAGTGCATGCTTTTATATAATTATAATTTGTAAACTAATTCATTAACTTACATTAAGCTAAATGTTTTTATGGTTCATGTTTTTTTTGATAACTACGATTATTTTCAAATTTATTTCTAAATTTGGTTACTGTTATTGTTATTATTATTATTAAATAATTATATAGGGGATAGCGAGAAAATGAGTAGGATAATTTTAGATCTATAAAAATTATTAAAATTTTATATTCTATGTATATACAAATTTTACTTGTATTGTAAATGATTGTATTTTTATGCATAAATTCTAAATGAAATAATAAATTTATTTACATAATGATAGTACTAATCTATTTAATATTAATTTACAACCTTAATATGAAATGATATATTACTTTTGAAATAAATTTAAAATGATAATTGTAATATATGTTATACTAATTTAAGATACTAATATATAGTTATATAGTATTGTAAAAGAATCATGAAAGAATATTATTTTGATGACTTAAATATATAATAAAAATCGTTATTATAAAAATGAATTGCAAGTATCATAATGAAACCTGAAAATTATTTAAAATAATTTCAGTTTTCCAATATAATTTCATATATCAAATAGATTGCATGCTATATGAATTTAATTTATATTTCATCTATTACTAATGAAACTTCTTTAGATAAACTTTAATACTAAAAACTAGCCAACATTTGTAGACGTCATTTTTACTTTCTATCTTCCACACGCGTAAAGCGTAAATACTTTTTTATTACATTAAGTAATATTTATTAAATAATTTAAAAATAAATTTTAAAAATATTTAAAAAATTTTTAAATTTAAAAATTAATATGTTATAATTTATGTATGTGAAAAAAACAATTAACAAAGCAAATTTGTTATATATGCATGTTTAATAAAATAATATTTAATTTCTTTTTAATGGAATTTCTATGATAAAATATCTTTTAAACTGCATTAAATGATTATAATTAAAATTTTTTGTTATAATTAAAAAAATCCGCTTTTCAAAAGTATATTAATAGTTTTGTTATACATATTTATCAATTTTTAAAATAAACACACAATTTTAATTGAAATTATTTATGAAATGCTCTAAAATTTTAGTACTTTATTTTTATTAAACATTAACACATTAATACATTAAGAATACATTAATTAATACATAAATAATTAATTAATAATACATTAAGAATTTATTAGAATTTTTCATCATCCTATAAATAGATTTTTGCTAGTTCTTAAGACATTTATGTGCAATCATAAATAATATATTAAAATTTTAATTAGCTGTTGTCACATCATTTTTAATCTGATTGGTTTATTTTTCCACATCAAATGTCATTTTAAAATTACGTAATGCTTACACAGTTTTTGTAAAATTTAAATTATTTAAAATAAGTAATAAATTATAAACTTATAATAAATACATTCCATTTATTTGGTTTATAATAATTTGCCTATTTTATTATTTAATTATATATGTTTAATATATTTGCATTTTACATGTGTTACATTTGTTCTTTTTTTTTAAATATAAAAAATAAAAAATGATATACTTATGTACCGTGTCTGTGAGCTCGTTCCTTGTTATTATTTATTTAAAACTTTTTATGATCTCGTAATTCACCTGTAATAAAAAATAATAAATAAAGATTCATTTTAAAACATTACAATGTTATATAAAATTTTATTCGCTTTTGAATATATAAAACCATATAATACATTATATTTTTCTTATACACGCACTAGCATGGTACGCAGGCACTAACACACACACATTCTATAACAATATTAAATATAAAATAAAAGTTACAATTTAAAATATGGAAGTAACATTATAGTGAATCAATAGTTTAAATTTTTGAATCTTAATGTTTTATTATATTTATAACAAAAGTGTAGTAATCGGATAAACATTCAACCTTGTTATTCGTATATTTATTAAATATGGAAATTAAAATAGATTAAATTGTATATATCGAAAGAAAAAAGAATTTAAATATACTGTCAAGTTATCCAATCAAAGAAGAATTTTTCACTTAAAATTAAAATAATCAGTCATTTACGAATTGTAAACTAAAAATTTATCAATCATGCCATTTTGGATATTTTAAATTCTGTTATTATGTATGTTTATAAAAGAATTAAACCACTATACCTTATTTTTCATAATTAATGATATAAAAATTGTATAATTAGAGAAATTTGTATTTGGTTTTATATATTTAAAAATTTGTAAATTTCAAAGTGCGATAACGTAATATCAATATCAATTTAGTATTTAATAGTATTAAATAATTGTAATAAGTGTTTTATTTTCTTCTACTCTACATAAAACGGACTAATTCTTTCTAATCGAACATAGTAAAACCAATTAGTTTTCTAATGCTTCTACTGCTACCAGTTTGATATCAGCGACAAGAGTAGTGGTACGAATAGAGGAAAGGGGCCACGACGACGATGGGAGGTCAGTGTACTTGGACGAACTTCAGCCGCGGAAGGTCATCGCTTGCGCTCTCTGTCGTTGGCCGCCGACTCCAATTCAGCCGGGATCGATCGCTGCTCTCTCTTTGGTTGGCGTGGGGTAGCTAGTAGATGGATAGCTGGGTTCCAAATATAGCGGGGGAAAGACGTTCTCCCGCCCCGTCGACAGTTTCGCACTAAGCGTAATATTGATCGAGTCGCGCTCGGCGTCGGTTTCTTTCTCCCTTTTCAGTATGTATCTCCTTCCCCAAACGCTGATCAACAAACCCTCTTGCTTAGGTACCCTTACATACATCGTATAACTTGAAAGGTTAAATTCTACACACAATCTGCCTGTTATTGTTTTTTGTTAAAGGACTAAAAGGGGTGGATTAGAGGATGTTCTCCAATGTATGTGATGAAGTTACTCGTAAAGTATTAAGATTATAAAAACTATTAAATAAGTAGAAAAAAGAAATTGTTAAAAAGTAAAATAGCTCGAATTTGATAGTTTTAAATACGCCTTATCTTGAACAATTGAACGCTATATCAAAAATAAATATAGATTTATAAGCTAAATGATTTATCGTAGTAAATTAAAATTAAATATATAATGTTTTAAATATTCGCTTAATTCTTATATATTAATTTCTATTAAATAAATCAATGTGAATATAAAAAATATCCTGATAACATTTTCATGAGCTTTTTCAACCATCTCTATTTTAAATAAATACAAATTTATTCAATACATAAATATAAATAAAATAAAAATAATGCTAGTTTATTAAAACATAAAAAATGAGACTTTTAAATTAATGTTAAATTTTATTGTAATTTCAATTTAAAAATTTCGAATATTTTGATTTACCAATCTTTACCTTTCTGAAATAATTGAAAACTATTTTTATACAAACTTTATATAAAAATAATCAGATGCTGTTTATTAATATTTGTTTATTTTTATAAGAAAATATTGAAGATGGTGCATTGCTCATCAAGAAAACTTCATATAGGTACAATATCATATACATACAAAATGTAATCAATTTTATGAAGACCATTTGATTATAATAGAATAGTAAGAATAGACAAAGGTAATTAATAGATTGTTGGTTCATTTTTAGTATCGCAAACATGAAAAAAAATATTTCGAATATGGAATTCAAAATAAAATTGTTTAAAAAATATTAAATTTCTTGTAGTCTAATGAATATATTATAATTGTAACAATACGTATTTATTAAACGTTATGAATATGTTATTTTTTTTAACGAATCGCTCATTTCTTTACGATATTTAGATAATTATTTAAATAAAAGTTAAATTTAGATATATTATAATTATTATCTAATATTTATATTATTATGTAATTATGATTTTAATTCTTAAACAATTAATTAAGTAATGGAAAAAATATTTTTAGTATTTTGATTAATTATGTAACATTAATTTTAAGCGTATTTTTTATGGATATAAGTATTTATTAAATCTTCTTTAAAAACAAGAATTATTTATTATTTATTTTAAACAATTCTAAAAAATTCGACTACAAATTAATGAATCAACTATTTCATTCATGTATGTGGACGCCCAAAATGGGTTGTTCATAAAAGTAATGATTAATTTTTGAATTCTTTATGACACCCTTAAACAAGGAAAGAACAAATGAACTAATAATTCGCATAACAATCTTCAATGTCGTTCAGTTCAAATCTTCAATTTCGCATAATGATCTGTGTTCAGAAATCCATATAAAAAATCACCGATGAGTCAGCACCATGTAATTTGATCATCAGTGTTTACGAATATAAAAGTACGGTATAAAGGCAGAGATCAAAAGAACGTGTAGACTCAAAGATAAAATGGTTATTGCTAGAAAGATCGAGAAGCAAAGTACATGTGAAGTACAATTGCCGCCACTTGGCGTGGGCTAGTCAAAACATGACGACTTCAGTGCTTTCCCGCGTAGCTAGCGCTGCGAACTCGGCTGTAGTGTGATCACGGGTGGGAAAAAGGTACGTCTATCGGTATATAAAACAAAAGGGACGAGAACTGAGTGCACCAATAACAATTAGTGTAACGAATTGCCGATCGCGAGACCAATAAGAAAAATCAAGTGAATTAGTTTGGACGGGGTGGCGCAAAGTTGCGATGCTAACTGTGAGTGCAAAGTGAGCTACGCCGTCGAATCAGTGTGATTTTAGTTGTCTTCGATTAACGTTCAATCTTCACTTGAGTATTTTGGCAGAAATCGCAACAAGACATCGAAGATTGGTTTAAGCACCGCCATAAATGGTTTTGAAATAATGACACTCCCTAAAACTGAATTGAGGTACCAGCCAGCAACAACGTAGATAAAGGTAACTGCTGAGGCCTTGTCATCAACAATTCGAAGAGGAAAGCTCCCTCTTCCTTTCCCTAGTTAATGAACTGCTGTAGTCCGCTCGCGAGGGGTAGGGTCGTGGACCTTCTTGGGACTACTTGCGCAGTACGTAAGTAGGATAAAGAGAATAGGATCACCGTGCAGTTGAACCCTTAATACTACGACGTTTGTTATTCCATCTCAGTTTAAACGAGGCTAAGTCACACACAAATCCGTTCAAACGTTACGGTGATTATTGATTACCACTCGCGAATCATCCTTAACTTCTACAATATCATACACACACAATTACGTACAATAATTATATCAACCACTGTATATAACAATAGGACATATGTTATTAAATAATTGGTAAATAGCACACACACATGTTTAAAGATTTAATCAATCCTACCACCATCAGTCCTATTATATCAACTCCTTAACATTAGCAGGTGAAATCCCTATCAGTAGCCCGCCGGAACAGGTAACGCTGAGCCCATGAGCTGTCAATAATATCTAAAAGTATTTAATTGTGTTGAGAATATATTAAAGGCACATCCTACAACAAAGCCAACAATTTATTTAATGCCTCGTATTAGTTAAGATTGCTTACGCATATTTGTTATTCAAGCAGGTGACAACAAGATTTGACACACAATGGCGTGGAATTTCAACTATAATTAATTAATTGATGCTACTTAAATAGGTAACAGTTTGCATCTTATTAAGTTTCAAATAAAATTGAATATACTGATTTATTTAAGTAAACAAATTTTGATTTAAAAAATTTAAAAATGTATATCTGCATAATAATATATTCGTATTTAATAATTTCTAAGATTGTTCATACGTTTTAATTAAATTCATTTTTAATCGAAGAACTGATTTTTAATGAATATAATATATAATAAGACTGTTTAATATTTTATTCATTCCATATAATAGATATGCAGCTGCTGGTTAATATAAATTTGTGAATAGATGTGTATTCCTGTCAAATGAAACTTAGCGGATCAAATTCCCTCAGTCTATACCTTCATTTAATTAAACTCATCTCCTTACTAAATAAACGATCTATCTATTTTATTTATTTTTATTTATTTTATATATTGTTGAATTATGTTATGTCAGTTATTATTGCAACTTTATGTAAACTTATTGATTTCAGGTATGATGTAATAAAAAGGAATTCATAATTAAATTATAGATTTGGTAAATATTATGATGATTTTACACAAAATTTAATTATCTAATCAATTCTAATTATAGTGAAGTGAGTTTGAAGTTTGTTTTCTAAAATATATATTTTATTTTAATAATCTCAATTTAATATAAATACGTGGCTGAAACTTTAAAAAATAATTATTTATTAATTTATTTTTACAAAATGAGTATACTCTAGTAAAGAAAAACAGATATATTTATTTTTAGAATTACAATTTACGGAAAAGATCCTATTGGTGAAATTTTAAGAACGTTTCAAGTACGTTGAAAGTAATCAATATATAATTGAAAAGTAATAAAATATATTAATCTCTAAAATATATTAAGTATTGAATTGAAACCCAAGAATTAAATATAAAGATAATAAGAGTTAGAATTAAATACTGTGGGTGTATTATTGTAGTATTGGATATTTTCAAACAATCCAGTTCATTAAAATATCGATTTAATAACCAAAAAGTTTAAGGATATAAATATACATGTTTATTTATACAATAACTCGAAATGAGATAACGGAATGAGTGACTAATTGCGGTAAGAGTAACGTTATCACAGAGTTACGTGATTGCATACACATGGTTCTGAGTTATTTTCCTTCCGTATCTATCGTTTTTTATTTATTGTCTATTAGGCGCTTTAATAATATGGAAATTAATCATCAGAATTGTTTCTTTGATTAATTTAATGACAAATTTTAAATTGTTCGAAAACTAATATTAGTCTAAAATTTTGGAAGTACTTCATGATTATATTATGTATTCATAAAATGGTTAAATAATATTTGTAAATATAATTATATCTAGATAATTATTAATTATTTAATTAATTAGAAATGAAAATAAATGAAACATTAATAATTATTACAATCAATACATAAATGACATTTATTATCTAACCAATAAATTGATTTTTTACTTAACATCTTCAAAATTTTGTGGTATCTTAATTAGTTATCTTAGTTTTAATATGATTACTTACTTTTATATTGGATAGTGATCATTTATCATTTTATATATATATACATATATAGTATATTATATATTTATATTATAATTATACTACAAACAAATTTTATTTTAAAAAAGTTGTTTAAAACTAATCTATTAATAATTAGATGAAATCTGTTTAATATAATCAATATGCTAACAAAATAATTATTGTTAAAGAGTAACATCATGAACAGCAATGAATGATTCCGGAAAGAGAATCAATGAGTAGATGAAACGCAGTTTGCTATTAAGCTGAATAAATGTATCAATAAACGGGTATTTATATTAAGAGATCCTCCTATAAATGTGCACAATTCATTAATTAAACGAGATTCATTTTCCTACTTTTCCGTCGATCATCATCGATTGCAAAAACAGGCAATGATATATAATCTCTTTAAAACAATTGTTATGGATAAATTCAAAAAAATTACTTTCAGATAAAAATTTGATATTGGATATTTTAATCCTGAATAAATATATTTATACATAAACACTTGATAGGGTAAAATGATTCAATGCTTATACGAAAGAACTTTAATAACCTAGTAATAATTTATAAATTTAATGTAATTTGCTAATGAATGAAAATAACAATTACATTATTATAGATTAATTAAATAATTACATTAATAAAATAGTTGTATGTATTGCTCGAACAAGAAATTTTAGGAAATTAATTAAAATTAAAAATTAAAATTATATTATATAATAATATATTTATGTTAATTAATAAACTTAGTACTTTTTAAAGTAAAATTTAGTTTTATTTATAATTTTTTCTGCAATGAATTAGTTCAGTTCAAACTTTTAAAATAAATATATTAAAGTATATAATAGAATTATTTCAAGTAAATTAATTATGGATTTTAATTAAACAATTCTCACGCAACTTTATTATTAGTTGATCAGTTGATTAATACTATTTAATGAATAAGAAATTTAAAAATTGTTTATTTTATAAAAATGAATTATAAATATTTAAATACAGTGTTTATTTTACTCACATAGTTATGTAGAATTTATTTTAATATAAGTTGTATGTCTTCCGTTATAAGTTGAATTCCTGTCAAAGTTGAAAACTTATTTTGCAATGCAGATGATTCTATTGTGGACTACAAAAAGAAAAATTATAATAACTAATATTAGAATAATATTATATATAAAATCATTAATTTTAGAAAAATGTAATTATAATAAAAAATAGCAGAAACTATTATATATTTAGAGAATTTAATATGAATATTTAATATAAAACTTAATATATAAAATATTTAGATTAAAAATATAGATAATTCAACATCACTCTTCCAGTTTATATTACAATAATTGAAATTTTTTATTTATTAATTATTATTTATATGTATGATTCATGAACAAAGAAAATAAAGAATTTAAGAAAAGAAGAGTATAAATTAAAGACTTATTTAGTAAAGAACTTTATCAAATACCGTATTGTATTTAAACAATATATTCAACAATTTCTTATTTGAAATTATAAAAATAGAAACGTATATCATTGAGAAAAGTATTTCAAAATATTATTTCAATCATTAAATTTCGAATATTTAAATATAGACTCAATATATAAATAAATATTGTAGATAAATATTATTATAAATAAATAATTTCTATTAATTTATTGTTCTCATGATTTTAGGTCAAATTTTAATTTAGTATAGCAGCTGTTAATAAACGTTATGTAAACGTAAACATCATTATTATCAATAACATGTAATAGATTTGAAAAGTATACATGATACACATTTGCATTTGTAATATAATAATAAGTATTAAAATTTCATATTAGAATGAGTGTAAATTGTAATACAGAGCGGGGGCATCGTGAATAAAACAGATTGTAATCGACAGATCGACAGGATCTTTATGAATTTTCAATTATGGATGTTTTATTATAAGATTTCTAATTAATAAGCATTTCTCTTCAGTTGAAACCGTGTATAAGTGAAAACGGGTTAATCATTTTTTTAATGAAATAACACCTAGAATGAGGATTTGAATTTTACATGTAAATGAGATAACAGAAAAACATAAATATAAGTGGAAAAAAAGAAAAGAGAATAAAAGTATATTTTAAAATAAATGAAGGAAGAAATATACTATCAAGATAATAAGACAATATATTGTCCACAGATAGACTTCTTTTGTTTTTAGGTCATCAAAATTAATAAAATATTTAAGTAGTAAATTATGTTATAGTATAATTAAAAAATTCTAAATTTTTTTCACAACGAATTATTTTATAAATCTTATATTTTGTGTTGTATTCTACTTTTTGCTCATTAAATTTTTATATGGAAACGTGCTATGAAAAGATACATCATTATATTATTGTTCGGGCGACAATCCCGACGTGAGCTCTCCCCAAGATGGAGGGGGGAGAGGCCGATCGTGGTAGAGGAGAGATGGCAGGGTAGAAAGAAAAC